>JAOVYX010020717.1:0-16688 GCA_035668315.1 Drosera spatulata | reverse complement strand
GATATGTTTGCGAGAAGTTTGTATTACACAGTTGTTGAATGTTTTATGTACTTCAAGCACGTCGCACTTTATGATTTAGATTTGAGACATTATAAGTGTTTGTAATGTTTGAATATTGGACTCGACAATGGAAATGTGTTAGATTTAATATCTCTTATCTGTCCCGGTTGGATGTGTATAAAAGGAGGGTAGAACGTAAAAAAACAGTGCATTAGGCGATTTGAGAGACATAATTGACGACTAAAATTTTTTAATCGCTAAATTTGAAGACCAATTTTACGTAATTAGTCGCTAATTTAGCGACCAATATACCTGTTTAGTCGAAAAAATGGCGACTGAAAATATGAATGGTCGCAAGACTTGTTTTATTAGGTCAAACCAAAATGGCGACTAAATGAATTCTTAGTCGTCAAATTTGCGACTAAATGTTTCGGTTAGTCGTCAAATTTGACGACTAAATGCTTCGATTAGTCGTCAAATTTGGCGACTAAATGCTACGTTAGTCGCCAAAATTGGCGACTAAAATAGCGACTAAGAAACTGTTAGTCGCCAAATTTAGCGACTAAAATAATTTTTAGTCGTCAAACTTAGCGACTAAATATTAACATTAGTCGCCAATGTCAATTAGCGAGGAAGGATTTAGCGACGAGTGTTTTTAGTCGCAATTTAGTCGCCATTTTGGTTTTGCGACTAAAATTCCCCATTTAGCGACTAAAAAATTTAGTCGCCTATTTAGAGGATTTTTGTAGTGCGGATAAGCATAGACATTTTAACCCAATAGCTCCTGTGCATGAATGTATGAACCGTGACCAATCCAAGATATCCTTTCCTATTGAATCCAAACGGTGTTCTGGATCCGAAACCGACAATTCCAACAACTCATAAGCAGTGGTCATAGGGCTAACTTATGCAAGGTAGTTGATTGCATTGTAAATGATGAAATGGTGTAAAGTTTAAGAACTACTATCACTTTAATAATTGCCCTCCAAGCCTCCAATTAATCAACCACATGTGAAAATGAGAGAGGAGGAGTATGAGACCACTGTTCAAGGCATTATAGCACGAGCCAAAGCCAGTGCCTTTGCCATCGCCATCGATCGGGGCGATATACCAAACTCACTCCAGCATTGCAAATCACATGCCTATCATTAACTTACTCAACTCCTTCAATGGACCTTGTTGTTAACTTTTAAGCTTCTTTAATATCTCCAGATCTTACCATTCTTTTGAAGCGATGACCTTTATAGAAGAGCTTGTAGTACAACTTCCATCGGCGGCCATGGATCTATCTTTCGATCTGGCGTCGGAGTAATGTAGAAGATATAAGACTCGAAAAAACTGCCATTATACTAAGTAACATTCCCATTTAAGTTAATACTTTCTGTGCATCGAAGGATGATCTGAATGAGGGTAGATTTTGTCCGATTGGTCCTTTATTTTCGATGTTGGTTCTTTTGCTGTTCATACTTATCAGTTATAAATGTTTTTCTCATGGGTTTGTACTGGATAGTTAGATAACTGGTTTTCATTGAGGTGCAGGTGAGTATTTTTATTGCTTGTACCTCAAACATATATAGGAAGCAGCATAAATGGAAAATCCATGAGGACACCATTCATGACAGAACACTTTGTTATGAGCCCTACTAGTCGGTCCCATATAAAGACATGGTAGATGTGCGATAGGGTATTGCCATTGCATACACATGTAGTATTATTTGGACCTTCGTTTCTTTCCATTTATACATATCGGACCACATTATTGATCAATATCTGGTCCTTTGAGAAAGGAAAGTAGCAAAATGATGAATAACGGCAAATAGACCTAAGTGTATAACCAGAATTTTCTCGACTTGGGATGATCGACTACGAGTAATGATACGAACTTAAGTCGACGTTCCTAGTCAAAGGAGAGGGAGGATTTTTAAGTTCTTAAGTCGAGGCCTAGCTCTAATCTAAGCTCAGGCCTCCTCTAATATGGTGGTGGAGGTAACGTAGCCTTCCAAATCCCTCCCAAGTTGATTGTTGCATCGCGGTTGTCGTTGCAGAATCAAGTTGGTTGCTTTTGTATAGGATGACCATGGCTGTAGGAAAGGCGACGTTTATGTCGAACAGTCGAAGGTTTGTCTTGGTATCAAGCAGTGTCCGAGAAACACTCCGCAATGTCCCAAACAGATACTAAAACTATGGATTGCTGTTTTTAATTAGAAAATGACCCTCCAATTATACCAAACAAAATGAACCCTCCAATAAATCTCTGTATCTATCGGCAAAGAGATTAAATTAAATGACGAAAACGATCATTAACTTGACTTTTAGTTGACCGAAAAGCGGGTGTTATTACCAAAAGATCAAAATTCTCCATAATGTTTTAGCGCGTATCCTTTAAGTCGTACCGTGTCTTTTGATGATAATAAGGATGACAGCATTCCATTTCGACCATCCTTCTCAAAATGACCGTGTCGATCACCTGCAACTTTAAATTAAGGGCTGAAAGATACAAGACTAAAATGTTTGTATGTAGCTGAAAACAACTCACCAAGAAAAGGGTGGACATTGCTTTGCACAATACATGCATCCATGTGTGGTGGGCTTATCAAGTTGGGAAGTTTGGTACAGGTAAAAGCAGAAGAAAAACAGACGTATTTCATCAATATAAAAAAGTACATAATTATACGGGATTTTAACTTTACTGTTTACACAAACAAAACATATTACTACTCCAATGCAAGTTGGGGAGTAATAATTTCAGTAAGAGGCCAATGACATATATTTTCTCCTACTTTCCCTGATCACCGTAGGAGGAAGGATTGATTGATAATAAGTATTTTTTCTATCTCAATTTTGATGAAATCGATTGATCTAACATGTAGTTTTATATATGTGTTAAATTTTTATGAAATTTTGATAAAAACATAATATTTTTATGATGATAATGGGACTTATTGTAACAGTTATGAAAATATAATAAATGTACGATAATAAATGATGATTGTTTTGATTTTTTGTGTGTGAAAACGTTTTTAAAATTAAATAGTATCAAAAAAATTATAAATAAATTAAAATAATTCAATAAAAAAATGTTATATGTGTATCGAGAAAAAAAATAATATTTTATTTTATTTTTAGATCATGTGGTTTTAAGATGAACTCCTCCGGACATCAAAAAAAACAATCCATCTATAGTATATATATATCATCCTTTTTTAAACCTAATATTTAGGGGGTGAAGGAGGAGGTGGGGGATATTTTTATGGTGGGTTTGTGGCGTGGTCTCTTTCCCTCTCCGCTCCTCTCATATCCCCCACAAGTAATTAATCAAAACAACATTGAATTTAGGTGGGCTGGTTTTGCATAAATAAAGTAGACTCCACCCAACCACATTACACACAAAAAAAAAAAAAAAAAAGAAAAGAAAAGGGACCAAAGTGATTAAGCAGTGAACAGTGAAACACTGCACAGATTAATTATGCTTAATGTCATTTGCTGTTGGGTTGCTTTCATGTCTGTCCAACACCAACTGTCATTACCTTGTCCATTGCATTTGCCACGCCCTGTCCTTTTCTTTGTCCATTTTGTTGCCTTCTTGCGTCTTTTGTCTCTTTCAGAAATGGTTAAACTTTCTCCCATTTTTGCCATATCCTCAAGCTAGGTAACTTCTTTAGGGTGATTTTTGGAGGTTGTTCTATCAATCTCACTTGAATGAGGTTAATTCATAAAGGAAATAGAGCTATTTATGCATTTGATCAGTTTATGGAGTACTCACTCCGTTTCATAATATTGATAACCAATTGATCCGGAAGATTTGTGTGTGTTGATTTTTTATAAAATTTGATAAAAAAACTAATATTTTTTAGTGACAGTGAGGTTTTCACTAACAGTTATGAGAGGAGATAATACGTGTACTGTAGCAGATTATGATTGTTTTGTTATTTTTTTATGTGAAAAATTACTAAATATGATATATTGCTTATATTTTGGGAGGGTCTAAATAGACAACGGCTGTTTATATTATGAAACGGAGGAAGTATTTATGTTTGGATCTTGAGTAAAATATGTAGAAATTTATTGACCTTGTTAGTCGAAAGTTATATAATACTCCCTCCGTTTCATATTAAATGCAATATTCTTAATTATTGTACTTTTTAACACGTATTTTGAGTAGTTTTTTGGTCGTCTTAATGACGTAAGAAAATTATGACACTAACGTCATGTTGAAATATTTAACTTAAATTATCATTAGTGTTTCACGATAATTTTTAAAAAAATGATATTTAATTATTCTACGACGGGAATCAAACTCCGTCTCAATAAATATGTTGTTCAAATTATTATAAATAATTAAAAATAAAGGAAGTAAGAATTTTGTTTGTCATAAAAATAATTGATTCAGTTATAAATAATTATTTCTCAATCACGTACTCAGGTATTCATCACTCCTGTTCCGAGTGACGGGGGAGCTGAGACCGTGATATTTCGCGCTTTTGGTTTGGTGTTTTTTTCTTTTCCTTATTTGTTATAGGAGGTCCATAGCAAGTTAATTCCATTTAGTATGTACTCAATTCCATCGCGAGAGTAGCTAGGTTTCATAGCTTATTAGTTTTGATTATGGTTTGCAAGTACAAGAATGGAAATAATTCAATATAGAAAGGAACCACACGGTCCATGTATTACTCTTGCTTATCATATTTTGTGATGAGTTCACATTTATTTCTCTCCGTTTTATAAATATGAAATATTTTGATCCGATAAAAAGATTTATTTTAATATTAAATTTGTGTAAATTTTGATAAAGAAAGAATTTTTATTTTTTTATGATAATGGGATTTATTATAATACTTATTAGAAAAGATAGTAGGTTTACTGTGACAGATGAAATTGATTTGATATTTTTTATATTAAAAGATTATAAAAAAAAAGGTTGTATTTTTTTTAGATTGATCAATACGATTAATATGAGACGGAGAGAATATATTTTTCAGTGTGATGTTTATGGTTATATATAGTAGTACTTTTTAGCTTGGCTGCTTTGCCATAGAGGTGCTAAAAATAGTTTTGTTGACAAAGGCCTTCATGCGTTTGATGTTCTACTTCAAACTGACCTTCGTTTTAACATCCTTAACCTGGGTCTGTCCTAAGACTACATTGCTTGTAAGTTGTAACTTAATATTGAATAGAATGCTTTAGTTCAAAAATTCTCTGTTACGTTCAAAAGTACCATATTGTCCTATACTGGGCCTTACACCCCCCGCCCCTCCCTTTCTTAAAATATTGTTTGTTTTGACTTTTTACTTTCACTTTTCAGAGTCAAATGGCATGGTGAAAAATCTGTGTAGACCGATGGCAAATTGTCAGTTTCTTATACCTACTCATAGCTTGGTACTTGTATAAAGAAACAAATATCCTTACTTCACTCACGTGCCCAAAAAAGCCACAGAAGCTTGAATATTACCCCTAATCAACTTTCATCAAGCTAGCTAGCGTCACGACAATGCTGAAGCCAATCTCAATGGTCACCGTCATCGCGTTCATCCTTGCATGCACAGCTTCGATCACATCCAAACGAGACACCCACGGTCTCGAGCTCATGTTGTTCTCGGCCAGGGTGAGTGCCCAATCCACGGGTTGCCACGGAACTATAGGAGAGTGCATGATCGGTGAAGAGGAGGCGATGGGAATGATGGATGGAGAGATAAACAGGCGTAAATTATCTAACACGAGGTACATCAGCTATGGTGCACTTGACAAGAACTCGGTCCCTTGCTCACGGCATGGCGCCTCTTACTACAACTGCAAAGCCGGCGCTCAGGCGAATCCATATAACCGTGGTTGCAGCAAGATCACTCGTTGCCGCCAGAGTTGATTCAAATACAATATCGTTCTAGCTTTTGTTTCCCTCCGTCATTTGGGATTACGGTTACTATATTAATTAAGCATGCCTACGGGTACAATATACCAATATCGTTCTTGATCGCGTTAAGAAAGATTGGCTCATAGCTCATTTATAAACAGTCTTCTCTCAGTCATGTACATGTGGTCAGAAATTCAGTAATATGTCTTCTGCTTATAATGTTTGTCGAAATTCACAAAAGGATTATGTTTGTGCTGTAATAACTGCAATTTTATGCCGTAAAGCATATGTGATCTTTGCGTCTTATTTTGGATGTTAAATTTTCTGTTTGATGCTTTGCAAATTTAAAACTTGTTTGTTTGCATCAAGAAATTGAGTACATCGTACTGTTATAACACTAACATTTTCCTCGTCTCAATGTAGTTAGTTTCTATTTAGGTCGCCCATCGACCTGGATCGATGAATAAAAACAAACACCTGATTGCTTTCACCTTCATTAATTGCAATGGAAATGCACAACGCGACCATGCTATATACATACTACTACTATATGTTTGGCAATTCGTAGTGCCAAAGTTTTGGACCGAAAATAATGGTTCACCAAACAAGCTACGTAATTATGTAACAGCTCATAACATTACAATAATGCTACGAGTTATAAATGCAAAACATTGTTAATAGTAGAGTTCAGCATTCTATTATCAGAAATATCTCGAAGAAACTTTGAGGTTCGATCACTATAGTTTCCAAATTGGAATAGCTCATAATGCACTTAATTGTTTTTTAAGGCCGTTAGTTCAACTTATGTTAGATATATATTAATGAATTTTTTATTATCAATTTGGACTTCTGATGGAACTGACTTCTCGACATATATATTGTGTGACTTGTCCGAAAATCATCACCAAGTACTTTACATGGTTAAAGATTATTGATACTGCAATTTGTAAGTGAATTGCGATAGTGGATTTTTTTATATAAATAAAGATCTTAGAAGTTTTTTTCGGTAGATAATCTAGTTGCCTGTTATATATATAGTAGAACAAAAAGGACCGTCCCATGTAACATTACTCAACAAACATTCGATCTTATCACTGTCTGAATATGTGATCGATTAATTATCACAACTATTTTCATAATACACATAAGGCGAAGGTTGTCGTGTTCAAAACTAACATCAATAGTACCTTTAACACAATTATTTGGGACATTGTCTTGTTAGCACTAGCACACCCCCAAAGTTACATAAATGGAGTCAACTCAATTATCCGACTCCAACATATGATTTTAAGCAAATAATTACAGAGATAATTATTCTAACTAACCTACCCAAATTTGTTTAAGCTCTTCGACTAATGAAAAAACGGTAAAATGGTTTAAGTGTATAGGAAAAGATGCATGCATTTAAGTACTCCCTCCGTTTTATTCAAATCGCAACGTTACATCACCATTATATTATTCAACACGTATTTTGAGTAGTTTCATTTTTCATTTTAACAACGTAAAAAAATTATAATTTTGGTCTAGGATTGTAGTACATAGCTCAAACTATCATTAGTATTTCACGATAATTTTATATACAAACGATGTTTGATCGTCTCATTGATCATTCGTAATATGAATAACCTTTTTAATGACGTAAAACAATAGTTAACATAATGTGAGGATGAGAAGGGGGGCGGGGGGGGACTCTGCTTTGATTTTTGGGGCAGTTAAGGTTCCAATTTTGCATGGGAACATGAAAATTTTGTTTTGGGTCTTTAAACTAATCCAAAGGTCTTTGCTTAATTTGAGAATTTTCCTGTCTACTTTATTATGAGACCGATCGACGGTGTGTTTATCCCAATGTAATTGTAAGAGTTGCATCATTTCTCCGTCCTTGATCGTTTTAGAATCAATGATTAATTCTCATTCTTAATGGATCGTCATTTACCCTACGAGACCGACCAATAATCTAGACTTCATGTAATTTTATAGCTTTAATGTCAGGGATCGCTAATAATCTTATAACACAATCTCTAATCCAAGGGTAGCATCGGGGATCTAGAACTTTATATACTTCGTAGTATAGTAAAAGTGCTCCAAGCAAGTGCCCGTTAACTTAATGGTTGATTAATGTCCCCGAAACTAAACTTTGTCTTAGTTCAATTAATTAAATATTGAATGATCGATGTCGTCTGCATGAATTTTATGCGACAAGGATGAGCTTGTTCCGAGGAAGCAAACTTCGACTCCACCCTAACCCGTAGAATAGTGGCAAGTGGCGCCAAATTCAAGGTTGATCAAACAAACAAAATCCTTGTTTGTGTTGCTTGCATCATATAACATGTACAATACGGTCTGCTACCAATATGTAATGCACTTATACTCCTTCATTCGTCTCACAATGCTGTAGTGGTCTTTTATGATAATAGTAGTTGAGTAAGGGATTAATACGAAATGCTGTGACAAAAAACGACGACAAAAAGATGACAAAACAGTGAATGCTCACGAAGTAGATAGCAAACAGCAAGCATTTTTCTTCGCCCTAACCTTTCTATCATATTAGCAATGCGTTAGCACGGTCTTTTTCTAAATAATAAAAAAAACTTTGAAATTGACTATTCTATTATACAAATTATAGATCAATGAAACATATCAATTATGATCCAAATCGATTCGAATGAGTAATGATTCGATTCATCTTGAATAAGATAATCCACTTAAAATTTTTATGAATTGAACGTACAAATCAACACAAATTTACCCTTTTAACGAATCCTCCAAAATCCGAATCCAGAAGGATTAATTAATTGCCTCAAATAAAAAAAAAAAGAAGAAGAAGAAGAAACAAGGAGGACCCTCAACAAATGGCTAAAAAAATGAGATCAAAATCATCAACCGGACACCGATCTCTCCATCCCCCTGTTCTCTGTTCGGTCTCGTCTCCAGTCTCCTGCCCCCAAAAAATTCATTCATTCATCACCAAAAATCCAAAAAACACCCCACCTCTCTCTCTCTCTCTCAGAGTCTCTCTCTTCCCCTATACGTCTCCTCTCTGACCCATTCACAGTAGAGAGAGGAAAACTAAACAAAGCAGCAGATCATCAGCAAAGCAAGCAGAAATCAGAGTCTGAGTCTCTCTGTGTGTGTCTGTGTCTGTGTTGTGGGGTAGTTTACTATACTCTCACTCCCACTATTTATTCCCCCATTGACATTCACACTTCAACTGTCTCTCTCCCCTCTCCTCTCTTTTTTTCTCTTCTCTGCCTTTTCATTGTCACTCTCTTCACCCCTCTTTTCACTCACTCGAATTTCACGGCAAACTTACAGTTACTAACAATTTCCTACATCATCAACATCATCATAATCTGTTTATTTATCTTTATGGTCGTTGTTGGAGCGGTTTCTGGGGAGATTTGAGTCCCGGTATGTGTTGTTTTGTTGATTTGGGTTTGCCTGGTTTTGGGTTTTGAGTAATGGGTATGATTCAGAATCGTAAATTTAGGGCTTCTGGGTTCGGTTTCTGCCCTGTTTCGTGTTCTGTATTCGTGGGCTTTATTCGATGCATGTGGCGATTGCTGCGGATTTGGGCGAAATCGAAACCCTTTTTGAGATTTGATCAAATTGGTTTTTGTTTGAACTGATTTCGGGTTGAAATGAGATAGTTTAATTGAATAGAATTAAACTGAAGTGATGATACTCAGCTATTCAAATCAGTGTACAGAATGTTTGTTTGTTTTCACTTTGTTGTCTGATCGGTTTTGGGTTTAAATTAAAAGTTTGATTGAATTGAACTGAAATGATGATGTGTTCAAATCAGTGCACAGAATGATTGTTTTGTTTTCACATTGTTGTCAATTTTTTGTTGCTAGCTAGCAAAAAAAGGTGTTTTAGCCTTTTCTGGGGTTTTTTTTTTGCCACGCTGCTTTTTGGTCGTTTGTGATTATTGATTTGTTTCATGCCCCCACTTCGCTCTCATAATGCTTCAATGACTGTTCTTTTTCTTGCAGAGAATTCATCACCCTCACTTGAAGAATTCGATCATCAAAACAATATGATCAATCTTTTGAGTCCAAACATGTCCAAGGATTCATCAATGGGGGCCGAAAATCGCTTGGATCCTCAGCTATGGCACGCCTGCGCGGGCGCCATGGTGCAAATGCCGCCGGTGAACTCAAGGGTGTTCTACTTCCCTCAGGGTCACATTGAGCACGCCCAATCCGCTGTCGATTTCAAGACCTTTCCCAAGCTTCCGGCCCTTGTACCGTGTCGAATCTCCTCGATCAATTACCTGGCGGACGAAGAGACCGACGAGGTCTATGCCAAACTGATGCTGGTTCCAATGAGGAGTAACGATTTGGACTGTTTTGGTGATGATGGGATGAACAAGAGGGGTAATGAGTTCGAGGGATCGGAGAAGCCCGCTTCGTTTGCTAAGACCTTAACTCAGTCTGATGCAAACAATGGCGGTGGCTTCTCCGTCCCTAGGTATTGTGCTGAGACCATTTTCCCTAGGCTGGACTACTCGGCTGAGCCGCCTGTGCAAACCATATTGGCCAAGGATGTCCATGGTGTGACTTGGAAGTTTAGGCACATCTATAGGGGAACTCCTAGGAGACATCTCTTGACAACGGGTTGGAGTAACTTTGTGAACCAGAAGAAGCTTGTGGCCGGAGATTCCATTGTGTTCTTGCGAGCGGAGAATGGTGATCTGTGTGTTGGGGTGCGGAGAGCGAGGAGGGGGATTGGCGGCGGGCTGGAGTCTCCTGGTGGATGGAATGCAAATTGTGGATCTTCTCCTTATGATGGATGGAATGCTTCTTTTTTAAGGGATGATGAGAGTAGGCTGTTGAGGAGTTTCAATGGTCCGAATGGCGGTTCTAATAACAATGGAGGCTCAGGGATGAACGAAAAGGTGAGGGGTGAATCGGTCATTGAGGCGGCAAGGTTGGCCGCCAATGGGCAGCCATTCGAGGTTGTTTACTATCCGCGAGCAAGTACCCCAGAGTTCTGTGTCAAGGCTTCTGCTGTTCGAGCTGCAATGCAGATCCAATGGTGCTCTGGCATGAGATTCAAGATGGCGTTTGAAACCGAGGATTCCTCTCGGATTAGCTGGTTTATGGGCACTGTTTCATCAGTTCAGGTCGCCGATCCCTTTCATTGGCCTAATTCACCATGGAGACTTCTTCAGGTAACTGCTTTGAACCTCTTTGGTTTTGGATGAGTTAACAATTCTGTGTGCTCTTGAGACATATCATACTGTGGTTAGTATAGATTATCAACCTGACACTTAGAAACCATTGTGCAGGTTGCGTGGGATGAACCCGACTTGCTTCAAAACGTGAAGCGAGTTAACCCATGGTTAGTCGAACCAGTAGCAACCATGCCAGCTATCCATATGTCTCCGTTCGCATCTCCTAGAAAGAAACTTCGGCTTCCTCACCATCCAGATTTTACCTTCCTAGACCAGCTCCCGTTCCTTCCTCCGTTTCCCAGCAACGCCATCAGGCCCAGCAGCCCTTTGTGCTGTATACCAAACAACATCTCTGCAGGCATACAGGGAGCCAGGCATCCTCAATTAGGACAATTACTATCAGATTCCCATCTCAGCAAACTGCAGACAGGTCTGTATGGCGCACCTACAAGATTTTCTGGGAACGGATTCATGTGCAAACCGAGAATGAGCGAGGAATTATCATGTCTTCTTACCATCGGCAGCAACAGCGAGCTGACCAAGAAAAGCCATGATGCAAAATCGCCCAAGTTCATGTTATTTGGTAAACAAATCCTCACAGAAGAGCAGATATCGAGTGGTTCTTCTAAGGAGTCTCCCGCAAATAGCTACTTGGAGAAGAAGGTTAACTTCTGGGATGGATCAGATGGTCCTAGTGATGGTTCTCCGGAGGAAATTCATACCACCAGCAGAGGTGGGCTTGAAACAAAGCTTTGCTTAGAAACTGGCCACTGCAAGGTTTTGATGCAATCCGAGGATGTCTGTCGGAAACTTGATCTTTCTGTTTATGGATCGTATGAGAAGTTGTACAAGAAAGTCGGGTACATGTTCGGCGTGGAAAGGACAGAGGCAATGAGCAATGTCCTCTGCAAGGACCGGACCGGGGCAACTAAGTATCCCGGTGATGGACCCTTCAGGTGAATACTACGTTCTGTATATGATGAACATGAAAGACTTGCATTGTAAGGCCTATCGGCACTTAGTCTTGCTAATTTTGTCCAAGAACAATTTTGTGTACAAGTATATCGAACATATATATAGGATCGCGAATCCTGCCATGGTTCTTCTATCTTAAGGTGTTCCCTTCTGTTGCAAAACTCTGAACCTGGTGGTTGTCATTGTTGGTGCAGTGAGTTCTTGAAGACGCCAAAGACGTTTATGATACCGACTTATGATGCTTGTGGCACGAACCTGTATTGAAGATGTATCAAATTACGTGATGCTCAACAGTTCGAGCCTAATCTCAGCTTTTTTCATCCCCTCCCATGGCCAAGAAATGGTAGTCACTGTTTCGGTCCGGCGTCTGTTAATGCAGATCAGCTTTCTGTTTTTGTATCGACTAAGCGTAAGGTTTTGTGTATCATGTGTTGGTCTCCATTATGAGAATAACTCCTCTATGTTTCATCACTCCGGCATCGAAATGGCTAGGAATTTGAGTTTGCAATTCCCTATATGTATTTTGTATGCTCAGCATAACCAAGTCGTTGAACAAATGAGTTCATGAATTCATCAAAAATCATATACAGGTTGTTATTGATGGAGATCCATACTACTCTATTCTTTTGTGCAACTAGCATAGAAAGAAAAAGAGACATCAAACATGTACAATGTTCCACATAAACTGTGATTAAAGAAATGATCAAAGGGGGACATATTGACTGATCCCCATGCATACGACACTAAGTTAGGGGTCCCCCACGGGCCCCACCTTGCCTCACTGAGCCAATCCAATTAAGAACACTTCGGCATCTTTATTTTTTATTATATATAATATTATATTAAATTTATTTATAAAAATAAAATTTATCATAAAAATATGATAATTTTATTAAAATTTTTAATCTTATATTATAATTTTTACTCGTTTAGTCTCATAATACATATGATATTTTTTTAGCCTCTCACAATTTACATGTAACCTTTTCTCTTTTAGTCAATGTTTAATTTAAAAAAATCACATCATTCATATTTTGATATATTATATCTATTATCTCCTTTCACAATATCTCATTATCCCTAAAAAAAATTCATCAAATTCTATGAAAAATCAACGTACATAAATTTTCGTGTCGGATCAAACGATTATAAATATTATAAGACTAAAAAAGGATCTTTTAACACATATTCTAACATGTTTTTTCAATATCATTCTAACTTTTTATCATATTATTTGTTTTATTTTTTTTATGGAATCTTTATTTTATATGGTCCAATGTAAATGCGCTGAGGCCCGATAATACTCCAAGAAGATTAAAAAAAGAAAAGGGTGAGGGGTCACGTGTGGAAGGGTGCACCGGTCAACCCGATGATGCGGCGTTTTGGTGGCTGAGCCCACTCACTCTCACACTCACACGCTCCGCCTCGAACTCGATTACTCGATCGACGATGCATGATGGACTTTTGTAATTCCCTGTTCTTCCGCTCTACTGTTGGTTGGTTCCTTGTAACTTGCAATTGCGTTCATCATCAATCGTCTGTTGTTTAACATTTATATCACCATTTTTTTTATTCGATTAATTAATCACAAATAAAGAATAGATTAGTGCACAGTCACATTTGTGTCGACCTAACAGAGCAGTGCGGTTTCCATCGCACGACAACAATATATTAGGTGATATTGTCATGCTCATGGTTTAGTAGGCCGAGATTTGAGCAGTTTTACTAGCATTATAAATGACAGATATATTAACCTAAAAATCTGGGTATGTTTTTCTCTTAAAAAGGGGCTTAGTATCAGGTTTATCATCAAAAAGTTTAAGGCGTGTTTGGTATAAAATTTGTTTCATGATTTCTGTTTTCATTTTACTGAACGATGAAACAACACTATTTGATGGAGTATCACTTTTTCTTCTTTTTTTTTTTTTAAAATGAATGAAAGAGAGAAAAAAAATAAAAAAAAACAAGAAAAAGTGGTTTTTTGTTTTGTTTTAAGCTTAATACAATATTTAATATTCATTTAAAAAATCTTTTTATTTTGTAAAATGATTTTGTTTTTCATTATTGATTTTTTTTTATTGTTGGGTTTGGTTTCTTCTGTTTCAAACAATAATACCAAATATCCCCTTAGATTTGTATTTGATGGCTTCATACTATTAGCTCGAATTACCCCCACACATGCACTGAAAACTGTACATAAGTTGGATTATAACTTTATAATTTGGTGCTTCGCTGCATGTAATGCGCGCCAAGCTAGCATTGAATGAATGATATGAAATTTGCATGCAAGGTACTGTTTTCGACTCTTCACAAGCAACGTGGTAGTAAATTTTTTTTTAAAGCAACATAGTAGTAAAATTTTTTAAAAATGATGTTCATTTAAGCACTATTAGTTGTAATTTTATTTTATTTTTGTGATAAGACTACTAGTTGTAATTTTAATTACTCCAGCAAAGAAGGGGATGGGGTCCATGGGGAACAAAGATCCGGGAATCCAATCGGATTGTTTCGTGCAAGAGAAATTACAGTGATCGAAGGTCAACTGATCAGAGTGTAAAAATTCTGCACGTGCTTTCACAAAAACCCTGCTGTTCCAAATCCATTTTGCAAGAGGGTGCTAATCACACCTACCTTCCTTCATAGTGTATCTTCTTCATTATTCTCCTTCATTTGTATAGGATGAGATATTAAAGGTTGATTAGCAATTATCTTAAATCATTCTTTCGGATGATTTAAGATAATTGTTAAAAACACGAAATCTAGCTAAAAACATAGAAATTACTAATTCTGTCGATCGAGTTATACATTACTACTATGGAGTCTGTATATTGTATGATATCTGGTTCTTAGTTTGCTCATGATCGCGAGTATGAAGTTTTTATCATTCTCACAAGTCATATCTATTGGTATCAGCATGAACGTATACTCCCTTTCTTATACCAGGCCACAACAAGCTGCTGCGATTCCCTCTTTTGGGCGGGCGCTAAATTCCAGCCCAAGTCCAGCTTACGAAGCCCAAATCGAACTCATCCCCAACGACGTCGTTTGGAACATACACACGCACCCCATTCATCCCGACCGGGACCACTCTCCGCCTACCACCACGGATACGATCATCTGATGAGTGATGACTGACTGTTCAAAAGATCAGTCGACGATTCTTTCGACTTCGCCTCATCTCTCATTGTAGCTAGTCGGCTCGACTCTCCAACTAATCTTCCAATGGCAGGTGAGGCGATTTCCCACTCTCTCTCTCTCTCGTATTAGGTCGTGGTTTTGGAACACGAATTTGAGTTGGTTGCAATTGATAAGGTTACGCCGACGTGGATCACTTGTGAAATATTAGTGCGTGTTGGTTGGGTGGTTGATCAATGATCACTTTAGGTGAGGTGAATTTGTGTAGGACAAGTTTGATCCTTTGATCAGACGCGTATGTTAACGATGTCTTTAGCCACAAGTTCATTTCTCGATGGAAACAAGTATTAGGATTGTGTGGGAGACTGAGTACATCTTCCGTACTTGGAAACAGGTAGGAATGTGAGCTTTTGGGACTAGTTAAGTTGATTTTAGTTTAGTTTAGTTTAATTGAGTTAGGTCATACGCAACATTATGATAATTGATACATTTCAACGGTTCTCCAGGGTGTTATGAAGTGCAGTAGATGATTGTTTATTTGCTTGTATATATTTACATCAATTTCTACTCGTTTTTTTAGGTTTCGACAATTTCCGGTATTGGAGTACTAACTTTAAGTCTCTCATTGCGGGCGTAAATCATTGGATACGATTTTGTGTTGATGCTAACATTCATCCTTGGATCTAAGATCAAAATCTGTATGTTGAAGAATACCGAGATTTTGGTGATTTTTTTTATTCTTTTCTTAGGGGTATGGAAGTTTTTGGAGACGGTTGAAATCTTATAAGGTCTAAAATGGCGACAGGCAACAAGGGACTAACTTGCTTATCCGATTAATAAAACACTGTCCTAGTAATTTCAATTTCATAGAGCTCTTCTCTGATAAACATTCCAAATTTTTATGCAGCAATGTTGGGGAAGCTTTTTCAAAATCTTTCCATGTCACAACTGTGCCGTCCGAGTACTCCTTTGCGTAACCAATACAGCAGAGACTGTACCCATGCCCCATGCAACTTCCTTCCCGTACCTGGAAGGGGGTCAGCATGGAATGGTAGCTCTGCCATTTGCTTTTCCTCCCCATTCTTATACCCCAGTGGTTTTGTTAACCGAAGAACTAACATTTACTGCAATGGTGTATCCTAGACTCTCATTATCCAGGTTGCTTTGCAAAAAAATTTTCCCCGAAGTATCTTAGAATATCGATGTGGTCTGCAAGGATTATTTTCTCTAGTGTTTTCTCATTGTATGAACAGCTCTTTTTTCCTCAGATTTTTTTGCTTTTTACCGGACACACCTATTCTGGATAATGATGCCTTGATATCATTCTTTCTCAGCAGGTCCGACTTTGTCAAGCTTCAAAATGGCAGGTAACATGATCAAAAGTTCACACTTATTGAAAGTGTTAGTTTTTATCACGCCTCCTGATTGACCTTTTGGTTTCCTCTATTCACTCTCATATACCATATCAAGACATACAATACAACTTACTAATCACCATTTTCTTTTTCTTTTTTTTTTTTGGGGGGGGGGGGGGGGTTGTGGGGGCGGAATGGT
>JAOVYX010020716.1:0-45758 GCA_035668315.1 Drosera spatulata | reverse complement strand
CTGGAAGTCGAAAACATCGGAGGGTATATGCTGATGAGATAGGATCCACAATCCGAAGATGGATGCTGGAATGACGAGCCTTGGCGATGAAAGAGCAAACCCGCTCCCCTTAACCCATTTCTCCAGTGTATCCTTTACGTCATCGCTTGTTATGCCAGTTCTGTGCAATAACAAAGATTGAATTGTATGATTATAAGACATTGCATACTAAATCATGCGGCCAACAGTTCACACGGGATGACATCCAAAGGATATCAGAAGTGAATCAGCAGCATTACATCACATAATCTAACAAAAATATGCTAATCGGATCAATGAGACGAAAACATGAGAGCCTTACAGCTTTTTCTTTCCCGACTTCTTTTGCATGAAAATTTGTGGGATAGAATCCCTGGATAGGTTGTCTACATGTTTACACAATAGCTGGAAATACAGACAACTGCAAGAGAGTTAGTTCCAGTTAAGCATCCCCACAGCAACTGTAACCACTTAATCTATTTTGAAACCAGATAATCTTTCTGATAATTCCGCAAACTTCAATCGGCCTTCAGAAATTATTATCTCAGAAGCCTAGAAGCACATCAGCCTTACTAACCTGAAAGCAACTCCAATACTGTAGCTCACTGCAGCCTGTGCCAATATAAAGGAAGAAGTTGTGCTATTACATTTGACTAAACCATACATGAGCAGTAACAAAGAAATAAATCTACCTCAGTGTCAAAGATAGAGCATCTTGCATAACACCTAAGTCAGTGACAGTCAGTGACAAAGAAATATTTTTACCTGTATCGACAAGGTTACCAAACAGTATCCAGTGCCCGCCGTTCCTGTGCCTATGGTCAGCAGTAGAAGTTCTCTCTTAAGCTGCAAAAAATACATCATCAGAAAGCTTCTTCAGATGCATAACCACAGAAAAGGATAAGTAATAGCCCACATCTTCGACACAAAGCATTGTGGAAGACAATCGAATGCAAAATAATTAAGGACACAATAAACATTAAATTGAAGCTTACATACTGCTTCATAGTTCAGCAAGTCCAGTTTCTTCCTCCTTTCGCTATCATCTTCCAACTCCTGATATGGCCTTTCGAGTCAGTATTTCTCATTAATAGAACTTCAATGATCAGCTACATGTGAAATCTTCGAGCAGCACAAATAACAAATATAAACTATTGATAGCTGATATGAGGCAATCAGCAAGTATGCGATCGCTCCACAAAATCTATACCTTTACGTATGATTTCTTGTTAAGTGGCACAACACCATCGCCCAGGACCCATTCTTGAGTTCTTGACAGCTTCAGAAAGCCATCATCGGATTCATCAAGCATGCCCTGTAGGCACATGAGCAACATATAAAAAGTGTACGTAGTTTATGTCAACAATCACTCACACTGCGATAACATCATGGTAGAGCATTTGACTAGAACAAAAACCACAAAGAATGCCCTAATCTGCGTACAATAAGTGAATAAGAATGACCATGAAGAGCCAAAACACGGATTCTATTAATCGCCATCAATTGGTATAAACAGAACTTGAGAGACCTAAATACCTCCCTCATAGGTCGGGAAGTGGCAGCTTGCAAGATATCATCCTTCCTTGGATCTTCCTCGAGAACAATATCCAAAGCTTTTAAGAAAATGAGGTCTGATGCTTTTGTTACGAAATCCCCATTTAGCTTTCTATCTAGAAAGAATGCTTCCAAAACTTCTTCTTCCACGGCTTCACCAACTGGCGATCAACATAAATAAACCATAACAGCGAATTATCAAAAACATTGATTTCTCATGTCCTGAAAGGAGATTTCTTCGTGACCACTACACTCTACTAGGGAGGAGGAGGAAATTCCACACTAAGAAATGACTAAGTTCAATCTAAAACAATTTCAATTCCCACTTAGAAATGGACCCAAAAAAAAAAAAAAACCAGGATATACATGAACTGTTTATCAGGCCTAATTCACAAGACAATTTACACCATAGAAGCAAACCAAGTTAGTCATGCAAAAAGAAAGTCCAACGCCCAAACTAGACCTGAATAGATTACACATATGAACTGGACCCAACCATTAACCCAAAAGATTAAGCTGATAGGTTATTGATAACTCACATATATATTCTATTCTTTCTATTTCTTCACGATCTATATGGATAGCAACTCAACCCACCACATACATGGTGTTAAACATTGTGATTGAACGGAATAAATGTCTCAACCAACACGGACATTTCATTCAATCTTATATTCAGAATCATAACTAAGTCTAGATATGCTACTAAACAAACCAACACCATACATATATGATACTATATCCTTGCCCTGGTCAATTGAACCGTAACAAGAGAAGGAACGAATTCGATCGCCTCTCAAACAAATTCGAACCGTAGACAATCTAGTATCCATCTAATCATCTCAATGCCAAAAACTACCAAAAACAATAAAAACAAATGCGTAACCATTCTTTACCGGGACGGGAGGTGTTGACAGCGGAAGCGGATAGGGTTTTGGAGGCGAGGAATCGGTGGTTACAAAGAGGAGAGAACGGTGAGGAAGAGAAGAAGGAAGTGCGTGGGAACTGCGCTATGCAGAAGAATCTGGATACGGTTGTCGCCATTGTCACCGCTGAGTACTGAGATCACAGCGTGAAGATGAGATGAAAATATCTCTCTCGACGCTCGTGGTGGAACTATGACCCATGGGGGAGCAAAAGCGTCCACAGAATGGAACCGAATGTAAAAATCGAAAAAATCCATTATATTGGACTTGTATTAAGGCAAATTGGTCGGGATGGGCATGAGAATTTGTTTGTACTGAATAATCGACCCGAACGAAACAAAGATTAGACATCGTATCGGTTTATTACGAATTGGATCCATATTAATAAAATTATGTTGTTTTTGTGATTTGGACTTATCCACATATAACCCTTTCAAGTTCAATAATCTTGAAATGAGAAATCCTTGATTCCCATATCATTTTTATGAACATATATGCACTAGCTATTGTAACTGTGATGTTAAGTTGTTTCTAGAGTGATGTTTTTGGGATGCTGTAGTGATGTTTTCCTGTACAAAGCTTTTGGCTATATCAGTTGTTCTCATAATGCATATAGGTTTTATATGATCAATGAAGTAGCAGTAATGTTCATGTTGCATGCTTGGTGTGAAAATTGTTGCTATTTGGCTATATAAATAATGACAAACTTTACTCGTTGGATCTAACCAGCTAAATGCAATTTCATTTTCATTTCACTATATATGTACTGAAATTTCCAAAAATATCGGATTTTCCATATCGATGGACTGAGAGACCGATTCCAGAATATTGATACAGAAAGGGACAAAATTTCGAAGAATCGAAAAAGTCTGGGATGGAAAGAAAAATGGTCAAAAATCGACATCCCTTCCAATGTTCACCCCTAATGGATATGTTGATGGAATGATGATGATAGATATCTGAGACTCTGATGTCGTGGATGTGGTTAGCGGTGAACAAAAATTGCCCTACGTGGCCAGATCGATATTTAGGATAGCGGTTCATATTTGATTCCCTTGTATTGATTGATTTGTTAAATATATATATATATATATGTGTAAATGAATAAATGTATCTGTATAAATCATGAAGAAAAATAAAAAATAAGATATTGATTTAATCTCACATCTTTTTCAAAAAAAATCAAAATTCATTTTTAAGAAAGAAAATATGAGGGGACAACAGCTTGCAGACAGCAACTACTGCTCCTTTTATTATATAGATAAATAATCATCAGTTTAAAACTTATGTTTTTAGATTAATAATTGAATTCAATCTATTTATGTATTTTATTAGGATTCAGTTTGGATTTGGCTTTTTTTTTTTTCTTGGATTCTTCCATGAATTGAACAGAACACCATAAAGTTGGTTCGGTACAACGATTTTACATGGAACGCACCGCGTTTTTCCATACCGGACGGCATTTCCTGTTTTGAGTTCGAAGACTAGCAAGGGAACATAAGCCATGTGAGCAACAAATGCGTGTTGTCACTAGAGGGTAATAGTTTGACCTGGTACAGTTACATTTGATCATTAATGTTCATTGTCTATTTTTCTTTCTTCTTGTCATGAACATGTTTATTGTCCTTAATCATCTGTATTTTTTGACTTAATGCAATTGGTCGTCCTGGATAAATCGTTTTATTTAGAATAATACCCCTGCGAAAATTATTAGTACACCAGGAAGATATACATCCCTTCATAATTATGATATTTTGATTGACGAGATTAATTTATTAATTTATTTTTTTAGTCAATCAAACATCACAGGAATAGTGGGGATGTACATCCCCGAAGTGCACCTAATACTTCCCTACTCCCTTCGTCCTGTAATTCTTATAATATTTATTATTTTGGATTATCATATAAATCTTACAACACGTATTTTATTTTCTTATTTAAAAATAATCATATTAAAATAACCATAATATCTCCTAACATTTCATTACCTCTGCCTTCATTTTCTTTCATCATATTACATTAAATCCATCATTATCATAAAAAATCATAATCTAATAATTAAAATATACTAATATCAAATTTAATACAAAAATAAAAATCAATCAGGATCAAATCCTTGTAAAAATTGTGGGACGGGGGAGTACCAACATGGAAATGTAAGAACAACTACAATGGAGTCACTTTTTGGAGTTTCTCACACTGCAAAGCTCCTGTTATGGAGGTTGAAATCCAAAAACATGCTACAATGGTGTTAAACAAAATCCAGCAAATATAGAGAAGTTTCATTGCAGTCTCTTCTGTACGAATTCTTGATCGAGACGCTCAAAAAGATAAATCAGAGAGGATGAGAATCAAAAATTAATATTTTTGTTGGAAAAAATATAATCAGGGGAGACAAAGCAATTCTCTCATTGTGCACTTGAGGCTCAATAATCATGAAGTCTCTTCAAGTATGCATTTGAAGTCACAATATTGAGTTTCATTTAGTTGTATCGTTGTGGATGCTTTAATGAAACGGCGACTATCAGTGGGAATGTTAACTAGACTACAGCCAACTGCCAATCACTCGAGAGAAAAATGATTAGCTTAATCATTGTACTAATTTATTTTGTCCGTCCAAAGAAAATATAACGGTTTAACTTTTATATATGTCGATGTGAATTTTGATTTGCGATTACGGAACGATCAAGTATCATTCTTAACAAAATTATCGTGAAACACTAATAATAATTTAAGTTATATATTTTAATCCTCGATCAATGCTATAGTTTTTTTCATCGTTAAAACGGATAACGAAACTCCTAAAGATATATATTGAATAATGAAAAAAAATAAAATATTGTATTTATTATGAGATGAAGGAAGTACCCTATTTTGATACTAATAATTCAATTCATAATCATCCAGATCATAGATTCGTCGTCATGATCAGGCTTTAAGATCAGAATAATCTTGACTTTGATTTAAGATAATCTCTGTCGAAAACTTAAATTAAAAAAAAAAACGACCAAAAAAGCACAAGATTTGCCTCATTCACGCACCTTCGGATCTCAATGGGAAAAATCAACCAATGTTCAAATTTTGCACTTTTTTAGGGTGATATGATTTACTAGTCCATTTCCATACTTTTTCTTTTGTGTGTGTGTGTGCAAGTCTGGTGCGGTCTGTTCTACACATTCAATGCGTTAGAACCACATGCACGTCTCTGACACACGCTTTGTCCAAAAGTCATCAACTGGAGCATGATGTTTCGTTATTCCATCACCATTTGCTCGGTCAAAATTTGATTTTTTACTTGGCGGCACCCCTCTATGATTCATGTATTCACTCCATCAACAAGGAGCGTGAATAGATATAGTTGGTTCGATTCTTTGATCATTACTTTCACAACGGAAATAAAACTGTATCAGAATACAAAATGTTATACTCCGTACTTCGTAGTTGTTGTTAGATTATACTCTCTTGATCTCATATTAATTGTAATGTTATGTAATAATTATATCATTTATTATTTATGTATTTTAATATGTTATTTTTTATTAGTGAACAATTGGTATAAAAATATTGTTTACTTGTCTCGCATATCATTCATAATGTCATCATTTTATTGACTTATGTGTATAAAAAATACAACTTTTTTGAACGGAGGGAGTGACTTCATATGTTTCCTATCAATAAAATGATTAAAAATCTCCTTATCATTTTAGTAAAAACGTAAATCAATCAGTCATTGCCATTTCAAGGTTTATTTTCAAAAAAATAAATATAAACTCTCCGTCCTATTCAAATTGTAACATTTTTTTTTATTCTTACATTCACATTGTAATATTTTCTTATTTATCAATTTTTTTTATATAAAACTACCAAACTATCCATGTTTTATATCGCTTCAACCATCCCATCATCATTTTTTTTTCTTTTTTTCCCTCACGCCTCCCCTCCCACACACTTATAAGGATTTCTTCTAAATTTAATACACGTATAAATTATTATATCAAATCAATCGATTGTAATCTTTTTGGAATGGATGGAGGAATGTTTTGCAAGTCTTGTAACAAGGTGAAAATCAAAGAGATCTTTCCAATCAAAATTTATCATGAGAATCTTTGTCGCATTTGAACTTTATAATTAGTTTAGGACAATGTTGTATTCTCTTCAACCCATAAAAATTATAATAAATTGATTATGCACACAAGTCGAGGTTAACTTTTATCTGTCTCGCGGGATGAGTAAATGATATTTTTATAAAATTTTCGTAAAATATTAATGATATTTTTTTGTTATGCAATACAATTTAGACTAAAAATAATTTTATTTTTATTTCATCTAATAATAAAATAAAATAAATCAAAATACATATAAATAATATAAAATATTAATTTGTTATAATTTTCATAAGGCAATGGCTTGTTTGAAGCGGAATTTTACTTTTTTGGGAGTGAATATTGCAATTTTCGCTAGTCGCTCCCACCCCTACCCATTTCCTCTCTCCCACTCCTTTCCCCTTTTCCCTCTCAACATATCCAAAACAGCAGCTCACACACATCCTCCATACCTATTTTCATTCAACCCCACCATTTTTACACACCCTCTCTCACTCTCTCACACACAAACACACAACAAAACACAATAATTCTCACTCACATCACACTCCACCACTCTTCTCTTGTTCTTCTCCTTCAAACCCCAAAAAACACCAAACCAAAACCCAAAAAGGAACCCCAAATCTCCACAATTCAATCCCATGATTCAATCCTCAAATCCAACAACAATCAAGCAATACCCACATCAAGATCTAACCATTTCCTCATCTGGCTCATCAAAATTCACCCAAAATTCCCCATATGCCAATAGAGAATAGAAACAATCACAAAACCAAGAACAAGAGAAAACTCACCACTGGGCACTGCAAGATCAGAACTCCTTATTCATCATCATATTTGAATCATAGTATATTATTCAAGAGGGCGATTGGGAGACGAGCGGGGACGAGCACGCCGGTGAATATGGCGTCGAGATCGCCGGTGAATGAGGGCAGCTTGTCGGCGAGGAAGCTGGCGGCGAGCTTGTGGGAGATCGATGGAGGCGAAAAGCCGCTGGAGAAGAAGGGGAAGGAGAGGATTGGGAAGTTGATTGATGAGGAGAATGATGGGTTGGATCGGCGTCGTGGCCGTGTTTTCGAGGTGGGATTTCCACGATTTTGTATTCTGACTGTAGTTTTGTTTGTTGATGGATGTGCAGGAGGAATCAGTTTTATCAAAAGTATTGACCGATGATGGAAGGACCCACAAAACAAATGTATATCTGACGGATGATTGTTTGTGTGATTGGTTATTTCGTAGAAAAAGGGTGATGGAGTGAAGATGGATAGGCAGAGGAGGAGTGGAAAGAAACTTGAGGTTACTGAGTATGTTGGTGATGGAGGAGTGGATTTGGTTGCTAATGATTGTTTAATTGAGGTAATCCTAATTGACTCAGCGAAAATTACACTGTTTTCCTTTTCTGGTTAGTGCTTCTCGGATTAATATTTTAGTAATTTCGTACCGTTTACTACTTGCAAGTTGTTAACCACTGATTAAAGGTAAACTTGATAACTCAGGAGTTATTTTGCTGATAGTCTGCCTGGTTCCAGGGTGATTACCGTTTACTATGTATATTGTGTGTTTTATAGCAGATGTTTATAGAGTTGTCCATGAACTGGTACAATGCACAAAGGATAGCGACCGCTTTTCACATAATGGAGGAACTTGACTTGCTATTCTCTTTACAAAATTTTTTGTTGATTCATTTGGATTGGGATGCTTGTTATGGTTGAACAGAGCACAAGCTATGCCGCGGCAGGCAACTCTGGAAGTATCAAGGCCCGTTTGAAGGATGTTAGGAACAGCTTGACGGCATCGAAAGAGTTGGTTAAGGTCTTGTACAGGATGCTGAGTGAGGAGGAGCAGCATTCATGGAGTTTAACCCTTGTCTCAGCGATTAAAGTCGAGATTGATCATGCCAGGATTCAAATAAATCAAGTGATCCAGGAGCACCGTTTCACCAACAATGAGGTCGATGTTCTTTTGAAGCGGTTTGCGGCGGAGAAGGCAGCATGGAAGAGCAAAGAGAAAGAAAGGATTCATGAGGCATTGAGAGAGCTGGAGACTGAAAAAAAGATGAGAAGACAGGCCGAGAGACTGAACAAGAAGCTTGGTAGCGAACTGGCAAATGCGAGGGCAGATCTGTCAAAGGCTACGAAAGAGCTGGATAGTGAACGGAGGGCAAGGGAGGTACTTGAGCAAACTTGCAATGAGTTGGCTAGAGGGATCGGAGAGGATAGACAAGAGGTGGAAGAGTTGAAGAGAGAATCAGTGAAAGCTAGAGAAGAGGTCGAAGAGGAGAGGGAAATGCTTCAACTGGCCGACGTGCTTCGTGAGGAGAGAGTTCAGATGAAGCTCGCGGAGGCAAGATATGAGTTTGAGGAGAAGACTGCGGCCTTGGAGAAGCTGAGAAGCGAACTCGAAGGCCACTTTGGGGACTCAGGGGTTATAGAAAACGGCGATGGGTCTCCCTTTCTAGAACCAAACAGAGAGTATGCCGAGTTTTTGAAGAAGATACTCGACTTCCGCAAAAATGGATTCAGAGAGCATAGTGAAGGGGAATGTGAAGGAGAATACGAAGAAGAAGAAGAAGAATCAGCTGGCAGCAACCGCCACTCCATCGAGTTGAACATGGACGATAAGAACAAGATCTACAAATGGGGCTTTGCTCGTGACAATGGGTCGTCTCAGGCGGAATCCAGAAGACCCTCGGTCGAGGAAATGTTCAAGGGAAGGAAGTCGCTATGCGAGAAAATCCAATGGGAAAACATTTGCTTGTACAAGAAAGGTTCAGATGGCGCTGCAGGCAACAAGGAAAGTAACGCGAATGGATATGATAAACCAAAAGCATCAGCAGTTTACCCAGAAGATGAAATTTTCGCAAGCAAAGATAAAGCGAAACAAAGATCAGGGAAGAGTCTCAAAGATTATATGTACCCGAGCTCGAAAGCAGCATCGCGCCAAGGCTCTCTTAGTCCGGCAATGGAGTCATCAGTTGCTGGAGCCGTGCAGAACAATTCTCGGAGATTTTGATCGGCTTTTACTTCAGAACAATATGGTATACCATAGAACCGTTTGGGTATAATGATCATATAACGTCTTTTCCTGCGATTGATTTGGCATGGCAAATCTGTCTGTCCAACTCAAGCTTACGGAGAAGATAAGTTCATCATCTTTCAAGTATCAAGCTAGTCATAGGCTTCATCATATAGTTACAGCTTTTGCACAACTATTCAACGTCAACGTAAACTACAGGGAAATTATTAGTACACCCTCGGTATACACCCCCTCATATCAAGAATATGCATTAAATTATGAGCATAACGGTAAAGAAGCGAGGTAAAAATGATCTTATATACTCAGCCGGAATTCTTACCAGTTAGACTATCACAGATAGTGAGTTCATTGCATGAAAATTACACATTATGTACATATCGTTAGGACAAGATCGGCTCACCTGTCGATGCAGGCTCAATCATGTTACCAGTTTATATAAAATTTAATTGTAGGCTTGAATCCAGGTATGAAGATACACCATGTTCCCTCGAGTTGTCATCCGAGTTTCAAGGGGCAACATGGGGCCAAATAACACGTATTGGTTTTTCTATCGTGCGACAATGTCATCAATGGTGTCCTCCTAAGCATATCCGATAAATAAGAGCAGGTCCAATTATATGTTAAAAGTGATGTTATATTTATAATTTAACATCACATGAAAAAACAGTGATTCAATTATGAATTAAAACTGATATCGAAATAAAATTGTGTTATAATTGATTTTATATTTATCAATAGTTATAAATGCATGTCTTTACCACGTCATGACTATCTTTTGTTTGTTTCATGTTCAAAAACTTACCAATTGGTTACAAATTAAATATTTTATTAAAAAATAGATAAATATATAATGACGAAATTAATAAAGCGTGTGAATAAAAATTTTAAGTCCAAAAAAGTTGAACAAAAGGTTTGAAAAGCATACATGTATAAATTTTAATGAAAAAGATCATAGATTAATATGTTAAATGTTTAATTATAACCAGTAAGCCAAAAATATTGTGGACATGACGAAATTTGTAATGATTGGAACTTTAGAATCTAAAATAGAACAAAATATTAAAATGACAGTTCTATAATTAATGCTAAATGTATTTTTTTTGTGTCAAATTATAAAAATAGTTAAATTCATTTTAACATTAAGGTTGGACTTATTCTAAAGAAAGATAAGCACCTTCGCTTCGCATATACCCAAAAATTATATCCCAATGTATGTATGAGAGTATAATGAACTTTTATAGATATTACGGTCGAAAAAGGAGGCTGTAGTCATTGCATCCAACTCGCTACGATGTGGTATACTGCAATTTGATAACAGTATCTACGTACTGCTATTGTAAAACTATAACATATGTGGAGTGAATTGTAGTTTATTGCAATCAATTGACTGCAACGATTACAACTGCATCAACCCCTGTTACGACAACAACGAAAAACGAAGACAGCTGTTCATGATAAGACCTGAAGCTCCGAACTTTATGCCATGACATGGGGGAATCTCTAGCAAAGTGGATGGAAGATGAAAGTTAACTTTATCATTGATTTAGCCTGTGACACAAAGTTCAGGAAAAAAAAAACACCCAACAACCTACCTCGCTTGATATAACTCGTTTGATATAACCTATAGGTTTCCAATAAACACACCATCTTCCTAGCCACTCTAAATGGAATCCCAAGTGTTTTGTGGACTTGGGATCCATGGCTGTTGGGTTTTTGATGTTATTGGTGTGGTCAATGATCTTTGGATGGTTGGATTTTTTATTCAACGATTCAAATTTATTTAATAATTTATTATTTATTTTTTGATTGGATTTTTTATAAGTATAATTTTTTATAAGATTATTTTAATTAAATTTTTATTAAATATTTTTTTGGATTAATATTTTCTTATTAGGATTTTTTTCGAATTATATGGAAAAAAAGAAGAAGAAGAAAAACACACTAAGAAGCACAGTATGCTGTTGGTTCCAAACGACAGAGGATCCAGGTCTGTGATTTGTTGTTTCTCTATTCTAATTATTCCGTTCCTCCCATGAGAGCTCACGACGAGGGGAGAATGTGAGCTTGCTAATCACTGTCGTCTCGATGAAAGTTCGGTAAATGTTGTCTATGGTTTGTGCACAAAATCACGAGAAAACTCATTAGGATTTAAATCATGACCAAGAAAATAACAATTGAACAGACGAACAAGTCGAACTAACAATAAACCCAGATGCCTCTGACATGGACAAAGTCTAAAGAGCACCAAATGCAAACAATAAAATCTTATTATAACCAATAGAAAGACTGTTTTACGAAACGACCTTGTCCGAGGAAAAAGTTACTATATCGACGACACCGGTGAACCCAGAGACAACTATTGAGTTTTCATAATTGATCTCAAATGGGACATCTCTGTGCGTGGTTCAACCACAGACCTCAAGAGAAGGATGTGTGAGTAGGGGCCAATTCATTGGCACCTCCTCCAAATGCATAGTTTCATTCACTATAAAGAAACAAGGGACCAAAAAGGCATCTACACATACATCGACAGTTCAATGTTATTGGACTTGGTTGGTTGCATACTAATCATATCAGTGGCTAACCATGAAACTTGCATGTCATGGAAACAAGGCGAGGAAAATGTGATTTATGCCGACTAATAAAGATGAAAAGCGAGATGAGACAATGAATGGACCTGCGTTTACCTGTGGCCGATGTTAATCCAACTCGACCTTGCTTTCCCTCCCCTGTGACTGAACTTTTAATCATAAAGTTTGAGTTCATGGCCAATTGGTGCATCGACATGATATCAGAAATCAGAAGATGCATTATTTGATATCACGAGTACGCACTTCATCATGCGTCATCCACGCTGCAAACCAGAAGACATAAGCAGGGACGTGCTACGAATGATAACTCTTGAACATTTATCCTGACATTGAGAAGAGCAGGATGAATTTCCGATAAGCCACCAAGCAGATGTGATTAACTGAAAGATAAACATTGTGAGCCTGTTACAACTATGTTTCTAAACATGGTGCGGGTAGAGTCAATACAGTTCACTCTTAAAACGCAGACGATACCAAAAAAAAAAAAGAGATATCAGCAGCAACAACAAATCCCCATTATAGAGATATGCTGCATAGATAGACGACGACAATTCTCCTCTATCCAGTGCAATGACCATAGCATCCACAATGGGGTAATTTTTCTTGGTTCAAACTCTATAAAACTCTGAAAATGGAGGTTTGCAAGACAACATTCTTGTCCAATGGAACACCATAAACTCACTTAGTTTTGGAAGAAACTGAAAATGAAACTTTCTGTTCCAGTTTTGCTTGGAGAGGCTTCAATTGCTGAAAGGGACCACTCCTCTTGCTTTTTTTTTTTTTTTTCCCCTTCTAATTTTCATTTAAATTTCTTGTTTTTTACTGTCTACCCATTGTGCACACCAATTCTTTGGAGTTTCTCAATTTTTTCATCCACTCTATTTGACATTTCCCACATCATTTTTATCGACTTTGGAGGCTGTTTTTTTTTTTTTTTTTTTTTTGACATCATTGTAGTTGCTCAACTTGCCAATAATCGACAAAAGACTTCATAAGCTAAGCTCAAACAATTCATTGAAAACTGGCAATCATGGCCTCCATCGGTGACTCCGTTGTGTTTTGTATGAATGGAGGGTATCCCATAGGTACCATAATCATAAGTCAATGTAGTTGCTAAAACACAAATGATTAAAGGAAGTAATACTGGAATAAGAGAAAAGGACATGTCATTTGAACAGTGAAAAGGGAAGATTTTGGACTAATCATCTTGTACATGACTACCTAACATATCTAAGCTATCATGTGCATTGCTATATAGTAACACCATTACTTTTGCATGGAAATTGACTTGCCATATACTACCAGCCATTTTTATGTAAAGTCATAATTCAAAAACTAGATATCATAAGTTCTCAAACAATAAGCAATGTTCTGCACAGTTTCTCCCACAGCAATTCCATGAAAACATCATTCAACAGAGGATGACAGCTCTTCCCATCAACGAACTGAAAGTTCAATAACATAAATAGAAAAATCGACGATTAAGCGTTCGAGTCTCAACAGAAACATACTCCCATCTTGGAGGCTCGGTTTGAGCACAAAATTCCCTCTCCCAAACCCCGTCACGACTCACGAGCAGAAACTTCAAACACCCCCAAATGTTGAACTAAAAACTACCCTGATTCCAACCTCCCCATTTACCATGCAATTGGCGCTGATACATCCTTAAAAGTTCGAAATGAAAGTTCCCAACTCTGCCATTCCAGCTTTTTATCGAAAGGCAAGGCAGAAAACGGTTTACTTTTTCCTAATCTTTTTGAGACCTTTAGGGACAGACCAAAACCTAGAATGGTCACCGAACTGAAATGGCCAACTCGAGGAAGGACCTTTTCCAACAGTGAAGCCAATGACAAAGACCAAAACCATCTTTCTGCTAAACATATAGGAAATCCAGGGCACATGGAAGTGTTCCAATGAGATCATAAAACTGAAAAAAAAGGGTACGAACTAAAAAGCTATGTGTGACGACACGGAGCTGGATACCTATTTCACTTATAACTAGGCCCTAGACGGACCGTTTGATATTGCTGTCCAAAACTATGAAAACTAAAATCAATAAAAAAAAAAAAACAATAGTTAAAATCAAAAGCATTTCATGAAATATAATATTTTTTTAAGAAAATCTTGAATGTCACACTTAAAAAAAAAGGAAATAAAAACTCAAAACCATTTGTTTTGATTTTCTGTTTTCTATTCTTGTTTCATCCCTTTAAAAAAAAGAAATCAATACCAAATACTTCTATTTCATCAACCAGTGAAACGAAAATAGAAAATTGGAAACAACGATACCAAACAGGCCCTAAAAGTTTTGATGTATATACTATAAAGAATCAAACATCAGTACCTAAATTTCAAAAGAAAGCTATCCGAACTAAAATCGATGGACCTCGACTACTCTTAATTAAGATCATCTGATCAAGGAAGAGGATAGTGAAATTTCTAAAGGTCCTTAGTTTTCACACAGGTAATGCAGATAATAAGTCTCGCCAAATAATAAGAATTCAGATATGAATAAAGCAGGTTTGCTACAAGTCTACACCATGATAGAGAGTTCAATCTATTTCATCTCAGCTCACCACCAGCCCCAGGAGTTCTACAACCTTCACTTACATATCAACCCGAGAGGTACAGAAGATGATGCATAAGAGTGGTTCTTCCATTCATTTGATAGTCGTATCAAATATTGTTATACTCACAATGGGCAGTAATCAATAACCCTTTATATATAGACTTTGAACACCAATGCAATATATTTAGCATGCAGGCTGTATGCAGCATAAAGAACTACCTGCTTCTTCAGATCACACGGATGATAGGATGGTATACAAATGCATCCTATTTGTGAGAGACTTCTGTTTTTTCCACTTCTGACGCAAAAGAAACAGAGGGTACCGGATGGTCCCACACATGCAGGCGAAGCACTTCAGGTCTTGAATAATGCCCGACCACATCAAAATCAAACTTAGCCCGTGCGATATCTCTTAGATCTGTCAAAACAGTTCGTGCAATCACCAAGAATCAGTGTACGGTTAGCAGACCAAGCACTTAACAAAGGTCCTACAATATTTCAGGCAAAACACTAAAAACATTTTCACATAGGTGGATTTTACAGCGTATATAGTTTTTAATGGTTTGAACGCTCCACAATATGTGTAGAGTCAAGATTCAAAATCAGCAAGGAAAAGGGGCATCTATTGGTGCAAGAAATCAACAAGTACACAGCGTTAACAAGAAACAGGTAACAAGATAGCAGTTTTGAACATACCCAAATCAGCTGAGATGAGTGCCTCTCCATCGTAGTTTGGTCCAGCGAGGATAGTTCCTAATGGTGATATTATGACACTGCCACCGGCACATACAACAGACTCTGGATCCATATCTTCGTCGCCAGAGAAACTATATTCTGGAGGAGGAGGATAGTCCTTTCTTCGGCAGAATTGGTTGGCTGATAACACAAAGCAACCACCTTCAAGAGCAATATGGGTCATTGATGCTTGCCAGACCTGCCTTGCATCCGCGGTAGGAGCGCAATATATCTCTACGCCTACAGCAAAAAAGCATTTTAGTGTTTGATTTCTTGCAGCCGAAATCAAACTAAAAGAGTGTCTTGCAAAGCAAAAATAAGGAGTGGGTGCAATAGATAACAGAAAGCTCTATGTTTCAGTTGGGTCCTAGGCAAACGAGACAGGAGCAGCATCAACTTAAAAGAAACACTTTAGCTAAGATTCGATCTGTAGAACATGAAGCAAGAACAAGTTCATAAGAATGGCAACGGCTGAGGAGGACGCCATGACATTCTTGGCCATTTCATAGAAAGACAAGGCAAGAAACCTGTAGATATGTTAGAAGAACCATTGACATTGAGTTGTTGCTGTATTTTATCCCATCACATTGCTGCGAGAAGACCTATCAAGAAGTAGAGTGAAGGAGGGGGCATTTGCCTTCTACGGATTGGTCATTGGAAGCAACTAAACAAGGCGTTTGAGTAATTCAATGATCATCACACAAAGTTTCCCATCCTAATAAGGGAAAAAGCAAAAAAGAAGCTCTTTATGGAACATTAGTGCCTGCCAACATCCTCCTGGTTACTTCAAAATAGCAACTAAGCTTCAAAACTACCAAAATACTAGAAATGGGAGTATGTAATACATTTAAGCCAAACCTTTTGCATACATTGCCATCCGTAGAAGTGGCATTCTGTTCTCCCAGCAGATAGCTGCCCCGATCTTCCCAATGGGAGTTTCATAGACTGGAATGGTTGAACCATCGCCGAATCCCCAGATGACACGTTCAAGTGCTGTCGGCATAAGTTTTCTATGCTTTCCCAGGTAACGGCCTTGAGAATCAAAGGACAAGACAGTACAGTAGAGAGTGTATCCATCTCTCTCTATCACACCCATTACTAGAAAGACCTTGTACTTTCCCGCCATTGCAGCAAGACGATTAACTTCAGGACCTATGTTCATTGAAATAGTGTTTAATAAACAAAAATTGATATGTAGAAAGCATGATCTCAAGAGCCTTTCATAGCTTAGATTTTCAAGGTATTTGTACCCAGAAGACTGAATTCAAGTGATGAAAAATACGAGTACATTGTCGATCTTCATTTCCATTACCCCTAAGCTTGTTCAGCAGGGCACTAAAAACTAACAACGTAACATCAAACACGGAGCTTACCAGGCACATCGATGGCAGAAGCATGATATCTGCGGAAGTCTTCTCTACCTTTCGCAGTTCTACCACCAATCACGACCCCGAAATCTGAACCGCGTGGTTACCCACCAACAAACGCTTCAGGGAACACAACCAGCTGCGCTCCATATGAAGCAGCTTCAGCCAACAACCTCTCAGCCTTATCTGAAGCAATAGACACCATGGTTCGCCGAATCGGAAAAAAAAAAATCACGGTCTAGTTAACGGTCGGTTTGACCATTGCGGCAATTCAGAATTATCAAATATTGTCCTATTTCACTTAAAAACACGAATAGATGAGGGAACCGGAAGTAAACTGACCGAATCGTTCTTATAATTAGGTGAATCGGTCAAGTCATTTGCGAATCGTATTGGTCCTGAACCAACCGATTCAACAAACAACACGTAATTCAGTCTAAAGAACACATCCCTCTGATAAATGCTAACACAATAAATCTCCTCGAATCCCATGTCGCATAAGCCCGAAGTTCACACCACAATTCCAATATAGAAACATCGGCTTCAATGCATATTCCAATTGGCAATACGGAATGGCACAAGAGCAATATATGAATTTAACATCTCCCTAGATTCATCCGTCCCTTCCGTAAAAAGTCCCCTCACCTATGACGCTATTCTGGGCTTACACGTCGACACTTTGACCGAACAACACGGTTAGTCCAATCACCTTTATCTGATACAATGTGTTTCTATATCCTCTCACAAACCACATTTCGGTACTCAACAGTGTCACACGTGAGACATAAATCATAATCCAGTTCACACAAACCCAAACCCTAACCGTAACCAAATCAATTCACCAAAAAACACCATTCTCAATCACTCCAAATACACACAAATCACAGCAACGCCGATATCACATCAACATTCAATCCAAAAAAAAATAAAATTTGAGGGATTTTTATACCGAGAGTGGCGGGGGTGTCGTAGAAGACGGAGGCGGCTTGCACGACGGTGGCGCGGACAGTCGATGAGGGCGATTCGCCGCTCATCTCGACTTCCGCGATCACCGTGGCGGCGGCGGAAGGCACCAGCGCCATTGATCGGAGTTTTCTCCGGCGAGTGTGAACTGTAAAGTTGTGGTCAGCGTTTGGTCTTTCGTGTTTGGACTTGAGTGGATTTGTCGGTCTGGGTCAAAGGAGTTGGTTCGTTGGGTAAATGCTGTTAAAAGTCGTTTTTTACCGTCTATTGTAACGTTTCTTTGATGTACGAATTCAAAAAGGAGAAATGTCGGGCTTGGAATCTCTTCTTATGAATCTCGTATTTTTTGTTATGGCCATCTGGATTCTGTAAAATAAAATACTGTGAAATAAAGATGGAATAAGTTATCACTAGCCAAAATACTTTTGAATACTTTCGGTTGAAATTCGCATTGCTCCATCGACCACTAGCCAAAATGACGAACTCATTCTTGCTCGCCAAGTCACCCTCCCCTGCCACGTGTCCTCTCCCCTTTCGCCGCCGCCACCCGACAAACCGAAATATCCCCTCAACCTTCGAATCGCCGCCTCCGATGCCGTGACAGGCCACGCTCCGCCGCCTCACCCTTTCAATCCATCAAAGAGCCAAAGGGCATCGGGGAACTTGGAATTTCATTGAACGAGGGATTTTAATTTGATTGGACTCCAATGGGTATAAAAGGCCATTTGCTTTGAACTTTGTTAAAAGTTCAATTGTATACAATATACAAAAAAAAAATATATCGTGAAATTATTGAGTTCAATTTAAAACAGATGAAATATTAAAATATTATTTTGTGATTTTTATGAGATCTAGTGTATGAGACGAACCACTGGAATGTCACAAGGAGCAGGTGTTTTGCATGCGTGACAATACACAGTTCTTTGAACCCCCACACACACAAATAATATCTCCGTCTCCACCCCCGTGGGCAGAGCCAGTCGCCGCCCCTTTCTCGTCCCACTCACGAGGACCAGGTGTTTTGCTTGCTAAGCTAGTTTTTTCTTCACCGCCTTACCCTTTCGGCTCCCCATCGAGGAGCCAAGGGTCACGGCGGCGGCGCCGATTTAGAACCAAATATTTTGGGTTCATTGAACGAGGGATTTTAATTTTGATTGGACCCCACGGCGTATAAAAGGGCCTTTGCTTTGAAACTTTTGTAGAAGGGCAATTTGGGGAAAAGGGGAAGGGGGAAGTTAGGTGTGCATGGCGTTGTCGACGGAGGCGAAGTTGTCGATCGCGGCATCGTCGATGTTTCCCGGGTTCAGGTTTAGTCCGAACGATGAGCAGTTGATTCAGTATTATCTCGGGAAGAAGGTGGCAGGGGACGAGAAGGCGGTCGACGTGATCGCGGAGCTCGATATCACCAACTTCGAGCCATGGGATCTGCCAGGTTAGATATGGGAGAAGTTTCTATGTAGTGCATGTGTGTGTGATCATCGTTGGTAGTAAGGGGCGAAGGCAGGATTAAATCATTATAGATTTACGGGTTTTTTTAAAAGAAATGTAAAATGATTTTAGGCTTGTGTGTTGGTACAGTGTTCTTATTTACTTTGGTGGTTTTTCTCTCTGTTTTTTGGTACTTTGCATGTTTCGTATAGGACCAGCTTTGGTTCACGTCTGGCGACTTTGGTAATTCATGCTCTAGCCTAGAGCTTAATATTCGTACATATTTTTGTATTCTACTAATCGATTCTCTAATCCATGATGCTTGCTCTGTTGGAGGTTCTGTTTTTCTATTGATTATAGGAGGGATTTTCGTGTTCAAGAAGGTGTTCAGATTGATCGAATAAGGTATGCGGGATGAAAAACAAAACTATATCGACTTACCTTATTTTTTTGAAAAAGAGTTTAGGAACAAAATGATGATAATGCTACAAGGTGGTTCCCAGTCATTCTAGCTAGATGCCCTGCATGGCGCCATTTCTTTTTTACGTCCATTTTTTTCTCTTAAATTCAAAACAAAATTCGTCATTTCTGTTTTACATAATTCGTCTCCTGAGGAAGCGAGTTCTGTTTTACATAAATCGCCTCTTGAGGAAATTTATGTTCTACTTATGTGAAAAAGGAATCATAAAAATTGGTTAGAACTCGCTTCCTGGTAAAACGATTTCTTCAGTAAAATGAAATTTTTTCTTCGACGTTGATGAGAAAAAAGTTGAACTTCGTATAAGTGGCCCCCTTGCAGGTGTTCAGGGATTTTTTTTTTCTTTTTCTTTTTGTTTCTTTTTCTTTTCTTTTTTCTTTTTTTGGGTGGGGGGATGGGATTCTCAAGTTTCATTGTTAGGTACATTGGATGGAATTTCGTAGATGATTTGAGATTATTTTCATGGTTTGCCGTCTATGATAGATTGATCGTGTGCTTCCGTAGTTGCATTTATAGAATATATATTAGGGAGGGTGTGCTTAATTATCATTTTCAACTAAGGGGAAGTGACTCCGAAGGACTTTTTTTCTTTGATTTATCTTCACTTGCGTTTTGAAATTTATACTTACTTCATTAGCTTTCTCTCATGGAGTGTTCATGGAGTTTGGATTTATGGGTACGTACTTGTGCAGATAAGTCCATCATCAAATCAGATCATGAGTGGTTTTTCTTTTCATCACGAGGAAAGAAATATCCAAATGGCTCTCAGAGTAGAAGGGCGACCGAAGTTGGATATTGGAAGGCCACTGGTAAAGAACGTGGTGTAAAGATTGGATCTGACGTCATCGGCACAAAAAGGACATTGGTATTTCACATGGGACGTGCACCTAAAGGCGAGAGGACTGAATGGATAATGCACGAGTATTGTATGCTTCGTCAGGTAAACATAAAACCTACTCTTTTTTTTCTTTTTTCTTTTTTTGTAGAGTCGATTATTTATTCTTCTTAGCTTCAGGCAAAATAATGATGTATTGTTGCAACATTTGTTTCTTTTTTTAGTTTATTTACATGGCAAATCTCGATGTCTTTTACTATGGACATGCAGGATTCCCTTGTAATATGTCGTCTTAGGCGCAAGAATGATTTTCGTGGAGGTACTCATCTGAATCAAGAACCTTCAACTTCGAAACTGCCAACATTTATGGCTAGTGCATCTCATAGTGAGAGTGCAACTCCGTCAAAGAAATCAAATAGCAGTGATGAAGCTCAATCCGTTGAGCAAACCAAGAAAGTGAAAGATGAGGAACATCAATTGGAATCTCCCAGTCGCCCAAGTGTATGATCTTATATTTCGTATCTCTCTTTCTTTAATTTCTTTTCTGTTTTCTTTCTTTTTTCTGAAGTTGTTATTGTTTATTTGAATTATATTGAAAGATTCTCAATGTGTCGAGCAGGTGGGTGATGCATCTACAATTAGTGAAAAAATGGACATCAAGGAAATCCATGTGGAGTCCCCCAGTCACCCAAGTGTATGATTCGATGGTTTATGTTTTTGTTTGTTTGGTTGTGCTTTAATTTCTTGCTTATAGATAAATGTCATCTCATTGATTTTATAGGTTCTCGTTTTGTTTAAGCTCATGTTCGGTGGATCAAATAGTATGATAAATCAGATAGGTGTATATGCCTGATTTTTAATTTTGAATGTCTTTCAATCGTGCAGCAAAGTAAAGCTGAGGACGATTGTTTTGCAGACATATTGAATGATAATATTATCGAGCTTGATGATTCACTCACTCGGATTTCGACAATGGGTAGTACAGCTTTGAGTACCTGGTCTAGAGCTAATCTAGACGATCAAGAGCAATCTCAGAGCACGATGTGGGAGGGTTTTCCTTCACAAGGCACTGCAAACCGAAGAATAAGACTGAGGAAGCAGAGACCTTCTAGTATAACTGAAGTGTCTATTTCAAGGTTCATGGAGAGTGAACTGAAACAAGCGAATCGACAAAACTTTCATGGGCGTGGTTCATGGGTAAAAATCTCGTTGAAGACACGCGGGAAGCTCAATCGACTCTATGTTGAAATGATTATGACTATGGTGTTAATGTCTTTATTTTTCTTAGGTGTTCCTTGGACCTCTCCTGGGTTTGTAAACTTTGTTACTTCCTCTGATACTGGTTGAGAATGTGATGGTTTGATTTCGGTTCATATGTGTACCATGTTGATAGAACCAATAGGCGTTGTACCTTTGAGAGGAGAAGATATAAGACAATTTTGACAGATGGGGAATTTTGTACATGGCAAACGAGTTTGATCTACCAGATTCTGAACAAATATAAGTTCTTTCTCCAATGTTGTTAATCGAATATATCATGGACTTTTTTTTGTTTCCTCTTCTTCTTCTTCTTCTTTTTGGTTTTTTTTCGTGTTTTTTTTCTTGAAAATCCCACAATATTAAATATAATTGTTTTCAATATCATGAGCTTTTGAGATAAGGGTTAAGAGTCGTAAAATATTAATCTTGATCACCATCATATTTATTGTGGAGGGTATAATCGTTGAGGAATTGTAAGAAAATAGGACATGAAAACGACAAAAATAGTTAACGTTTAGTAACACAATTGCATGGTAATACAAATAGAACCAAATGCTCCATGATTTAGCTTAGCATAGGAGTTTTCATCTCGATTAATGACATTGACAGAAGAGAAAAGAAAAGAAAGATATGCACATTTGGTTTCTTAATTTACTTTTTTTTTTATCCTAATCCTATCAAGATATTTTTACATTCTCAGAGATGAAATCACTTTAATGCTACATGATTTTCTCCTTTTTTTTTTCTTTTTTTTTCTTTTTTTTTCTTTTTTCGCAAAGAAAAAAAAATCCATTCAACTTAGCACGGAGAAAAATTACAAAAAACCTCCATAGTATGATCATTCACATGCCTCATTCCCAACAATAAAACTGAAAATATCAATCATATTACCATAAGTAGAAGGCCTAAGCTCACCTGTATCAAAATCCGGTGTGAGAAACAAAACAAAATACCACTGTAGTAAATCTGATATTCGGATACAAGCTAAAGGTATAAACTTACATCCCCAACATCAAAACATTTTACATTTTAAGCTGCCTCTACGTTAATAAACCTAGTACACTTCACAACATCATCAAATAGAGCGATCCTCCTCCACTACCCTTCATACATTCTCTGCAGCTTGCTGCACTGGAGTACTCACAGCTTGAAACAGCCTTTTATTACCACGTCTTCATATGTCATACACCACTGCTGTTAGCACAGGTTTCCTTTCTATGGCAGCTCCTCTCCTTCCTCTGCTAATCTTCATCAACCAAACTCACCATTGTTTAAAGCAACCAGCCTTTGACTTCAACTTCAATCTTTTCCAACACACCTGTAATCATATTAGAGGCAAACACACACCCAAAGAACAAGTGTTCTATGTCTTCGACCCCATCTGGACATAAGATACAACTATCATCATCAATAACACCGGTTTAAAACGGTCGCAAAAGGCCTTTTTTTAGTGACCATGGAACACAACCATTTTCTGGTATGTAACCTGTTCAAGAAGACCAACCAAGTGATAAATGAGAAGCGTGATTGAACACACTCATTCCAGACAAGCTTACTCCAGGCTACGTCTGGTTTTGGTCTCTTAACAAGTCTTCATAACCTTTACTCACAAAGTAACTATTGTTTCTCCAATCTTCCAGAATGCTTTCAGTGCAAGAGATAAGCATTACATCCCTCGCTTTCTTCAGATTACTCTATATCCATTCTATGTCAGGTTTTTTTTTACACTGCCACATATTTTATCATTCCTCGAATAATACTCATTAAACTATTTTATCTAGAGACGATCAGATTTCATTTTAATGTCCTGAATTTTTTTTTCTTTTAAGAAAAAAGAAAGAAAGAAAGAAACGTATCCAAATTCTTGTTGGGAGCAATTGCATTTTTAATTTATGCAAAGCAAATTGGTTTGAGCCCATAAACGGTTGCACTTGTTTTTGGAATATTGGCCTTGGCATGGTCTACATAGAAGCCCATATATCAATCACATCATCTCATAGATTGATGGCTCAATATTTAACAAGGGTACAAATCAGTAGTTAATTTATCTTCATGTAAAGTCAAGGATGTTACGTGTAGTAACGAAAACTGAAATTAATGCAATAAGTTCGTTATTTGTGGTATGTTTCCTATGTCTGCAAGAATATTATACTATGTTTGAAATATTCACTTGTATAGCTTCCTCGTATATTTATACTGTTTGATTGAAGTAAAGGGAAAAAGAAAACGAGTAGCGTCCACTAAATTCAACAGTGTATATACTTTATGTACTAGCATGAAATGCCAACATCGGATCAAAGATAAACCAGAGTCGAGCTCGATAGTAAATTTTGTACAATCATGTAAATTTTGTCTCAATAATCATGCACGAAATGTATAAAACCGGAAATTAGTTAAGCTTGATGCCGTTTAGCTAAGAACTTCCGTTAATGTGAAGGCATGGAAGCATCAACAATATCAATCCCAAATATCATGAAAAAAGAAAATTAAAACCTATAAATAAAACCAAGGAGGAGACATGGAGAAATTATCAATTAATACTTCTACCACACTGCTATATAGTCTGCTATGCCATTTATAACCCCTTTTAAATGTTTTTGGCGATGCATTTATCAACATTTCTTGTTACAGATCCTCTAAAGATATGACTTGATTCATATATCAATGCAAACATTGAAGAAAAATAAATATGTCCTCGAAAAAAATTTAATTATCAACAAAAGCCAAATACAAGTTGTTAGATATACATTAAATGGACCTTCTTCATCAATTCGAATTTTTGATAGAATTATTTTCACGATATGATATCATAACACACCGTGACATGAGGTCATTAGTTTGATCCTTATTCATTTATCAAATTTTTTTATTTAATAAAATGATTTTGATTTTACTGTTGATTTTTTATTTTTAATATTTTTGATATTTTTTTATAATTTTAAACATTAATATCAAACTGTCCTTTTATTTATATGGTCAACATCGTCATCGTTGTTGCAGTAGTCTGTGTATTACACGAGTACTTCGAATACATGAGCCTCCTTAAATTTCGGGCAGTGAATGATGATTGATGGAGGAGTGAGAGTACTGGCAATAGTATAGGTACTAAAAGTACAACATATTTATACAGTTATATTAGCATTAGAAATTGGTTGATGGTCCACCGAGTACTGGGCTTTGGTGGCCATCATAAAATCCAAAGTTAATTCAAAATTTACCATATGAAGATTACCTATTCAATATATTTTATTTCAGCAGAATTATTTAGTAATTTTTTATTTGTTTTTTTGTTTTAAAAAGATTATATTATTTTGACTAAATATGTATGATGATAGAAGATTTGATCAGTATTACGGGATGATCAAACGTTATTTTTTGAGAAAATATAGTGAAACATTAATGATAGTAAGTGTTACGTATTATAACCCTAGACGAATAAACAATTTAAATCGTGTCGTTTGGATAAATAACGAAACTGCTCAAATTACATATTGGATAATGCACGAAGAGAGAAACGTTGTAATATTTATGGGACGAAGGTAGTAACAATTGGTCTTTTTTTCTTAGTATAATATTTGTACTGTGCTTGCCTATATTTTGAAAATTTCATGACTTCATTCTTGATCTTAGGCTTATATGTTCAGGTATCATATTGAACAATTAACATTGACAAAACTAAACTTCGACGAAAAAAATTAATTTTATAAGTTGGAATATGATAAGTTGTCAATTGGTTTTGCTTGGTTGCATGGAGCTGTGACACAAACACACACACAGAACTGTTGGTTGCTTTGAATAAGAGATTGATGAATGATGAATGATGAATGATGAATGATGAATGATGAATGAATTATTAGCTCTCTCCTCTTTTGATCGATGCCAATGGTTGCAGTTATTGTGGGCTGTGATGTTAATGTCATTCATAAAACTATTGTTGGCAGATCCACCTTCATGAATAAAGGCTTTAAATTAGGTGGTTGAAATTCAATTGCATATAAATAAGTAGCCATAAGTATTTCCATTAATACATCTATTGCATATGGTCAAACATTTTTTATATAAAAAATTTCAACTATGTACACACATTTATGATATATGTAACACCGTTCGCTTAAGTACTTTCTCTATGACATGTTAATAGTCGATCAAGATAAATTTAAGTATCGTCGAAAAACACAGGTTCGATAATTTTGTTAGTTAATGAGACAAAGAACTTTTTTATGAAAAAAGAGGGAAAAAAACAATTGAAGGATATCCATGTCATTCTCTAAATCACTCATACAAACAATTTCATTGTTTAATTTTTCACCTAGAAGAAAGAAACATGGTGAAATAAAAATAAGGAGCAACTTAGGATAGCCCCGTCCCACTTAGTCAATGGCTCAACCTTAAATAAAGAGATCATGAAATCGAAGCGTGGTAGGTATTCAACTAACTAGTGATTATGAGTCCGTCAATAAAAACAGATTATGTGATTTTCTGTATTTATGGATTATTTATTGGATCAAATGGTGATTTATTTGGAATAAATGGATAATCTTTGAAAAGAAAAAAAATAAGGAGCAGCTTTGTTCTTGCTTTGTCCAACTATCCAACATGAGATCGTATATAGTTGAAGTACTGGAGTGGACCATTAAAAAGTGAGACATGAAAAATGAAAACAGAGGACTGATCAGGCCACCCTTTTGTGACTTGTACATCACAAGGTATAACTTTCTATGAAAATCGTAAGGTGCCCATTGAGAAATAACGAGCAGGCGACGATACACTCGTATAGTTCAGCTTTTTATGTAATGGGTCCAATTGAGTGTACTCCATTTTCGTTCGAGAGATCACACTGACGATATATTTCTGTATAAGATATGACGTGCTCATTTGGAATCGCTTGGATCCCATAATATAATCCCGTGGATGCAATGCGATTGACTTGGACGAAGTTTAAACATGGACTAACTCGGTAAACTAGATCACAGAGTTATGAATCGATCGTAATAGCAAGAGCACCAACAATTATTTATCGAATTAAACGTGGAGAACCATTCGCCGTCTAAGGATCCGTACATTGTACACAGTTCTAGTTGATACAAGGTAATTCGTTGAAGGATCTTGCAGTCGAATCCTAAGCATAACAATCTTTCCCGAACTAAGCACGAGATTAACATGACTTCGATATCATAGCTTACACCAAAACCGTGTCAATCAAAACTATGCTTGAAATAGAAACTCATAGAAATTCTCCCATCTAACTAGCTAACTATATTTAATAGGTTTAGGGATTGACTAGGTTAACAGAACTCATAGATTTTGAGCCTGATTTTTTTTCCACTATTAGCCGTTGGATATTTTTTGAAACAGATCAAAAATCTTCTAGATTTATTTCTTCAGATTTTCCCAACAAAAAACTGAAAATGAATACCAAAAAACAGGGGAAAAAACACAACAATGAATTGATCATTATAGCTCCCTGCTAACCCAATCAATGAACAATCAATGTTAAAATTGAAATCAAAAAATGAAAGAAAAAGGCCTCACAGCTCACCTCACTACTCCTACTATAACACCACACCAGCAGCAATTACTCCTCTTATTCAATCTCCCCTGTTTTTCTTTTTTCCAACTCATTTTTATTTCACATGCCAAAATTAATTAAATTTCCTCCAACAAATCATTAATATCATGTTTATGAATTCTGATGGCTCAAGTGGTTCAATCGTATAATCATCTCATAGGTCGAGCTTGATTATGAACGTTCTCATTAATATAAATTTATTTGAAATATGAGTTTTGTTGATTGATCTGACGATGAGAGGCGATCAGAGGCGGCCAGGGGTCGCCTTCTTCCCTGTTCCGGTATGGGGTTTCTCTCATCCCTCATCAGCTCGTGACTTCACACCATTCTAATTAATTCAATTCAATTGAATTCAATCATCCTCTTCCTATACACTGTCTAAAAGAAAAAAAAAACTCTCCCATTTCTATCCATACTTTAATTATGAATTAAAAGCACCCACTCTTCTCTTCCCCTCCTTTACTCATCCTCTCTATATAATGAAAACACTCTTCACATGATCCCTTCAACCCCCAAAACCAAAAAAACGCTTATTTGTTTCATTAATAACTTTCATATCATCACTTCCCCCAACTCATCAACCATATCTCTTTTTCCATCCATCCACCAGACGATCAGAGCGAGGTAGGGCTGAATCTCAATATTTTCACATATTTTTTTCTAAGGATTTTCATTGATTTATGTTATTTTTTATTATTTGATCAGATAATTATTTGGATAACCGAAGATGAGTAGGAGAAACAACATGATGAGACAGAACACACAGCTTGATCTGAAACTGAACCTGTCACAGCCAAGAGGCAGCAGAAATCAGCCGGCAGCAGCCACCACGTTGCCGGAAACATCACCGCCGAGCTCGTGCGTGTCGTCGGAGGACAGTTTGACGTATTCAAGCAGCCCGGAGGCGACGACGTCCATGGTGCTAGTCGGGTGTCCGAGGTGTTTGATGTACGTCATGTTGTCGGAATCCGATCCGAGGTGCCCGAAATGCAAGAGTACTGTCCTCCTCGACTTCCTCCGCGACGACAACGCCGATAACCACCACAACCACCGCCGCCACGGCGCCGCCGCCGCCAAGAAGAAGTCCAGGAACTGAAAAAAATTTTGGACCGTGTGTGGGCCATGTGCTCTCATTTTTAATCGGTCCTCCTTTTATTTGCTTAAAGTTCGTTAAAAAAAATTATGTAAAAAAAGATGTGAGGGACATTAAGCTCAAATCAGTTCGTCTCGACTCGATTCAGTTTGAGTTGAATGTAGAATAGGGAATTTTATCGTAAGTTGTGTATCTATTTGCGTTCGGGTGTTCGATCTCTTTATTGTTTGTTAGGGGTTTTCTAGGATTAAGATATGTATCGTATCGTATCGTAAGGTTGCTCATAAGACGGGATCATATCGTTTGAATAGTGAGGGAAGATTTGTATTTGGGGCTAAGGTAAGTGAGGGAGGGTATGTTTGAGAAAATTTCCGTCTTCTCAGCAACCAAATGAATTGATGATCTGTATTTGTTCAATGTATTATTTATGTACTCAATGTGATCTTTATGTTTCTGTTTTTCGTGTATTTTATTTCTCTTTTGGCTGATTGAGATACATCCCATCTTCTGGTTGTTCAAATTTACTCGCAGTCACAAGTAGCACACATAAAACTTATTCTGATCGCATTAAGGTAACCACCCTAAGTAAAAAAAGAAAACTACATTGAACCATACAATAACGTTGATTACAACGAACAACTTGACTATTGTTGCAACAACATATTAACATATGATGCCTGATTATGTATGATCGTTAATTTAGTGTAATCTCGTACATCAAACTTTTTGAAGAAAGATACTTCCTCTGTCTCATTTGTAACATTTTTTTTGTTGTCCGAATTTATTTGTAATTTTTTATTTTTGTAGTCAATATTTAATAAAAAAATTATATTGATTATATTTTATTATAATATATTCATTATCTTCTCTGACAATAATTCTCTATACTTAAAAATATTATTTTTTTATTAAATTTTATAAAAATTTAAAAAATATATATAAATTTTTATATCGTATGGAGAGGGAGTATGAAACAGAGGACCCGGCTTGCTCAGTTTGAGACAGGGGGACCTTTTTTTTTTCTCACACATATACATATGCACACCTGAACCCCACCGAATCGCCCTCCCACCTTTCACGCAGCGCCACCTTTACGTTACAAAAAGTAACACAAAGAAAATCAGTCAAGCACCACTTAGTTCCTTTTTATTCCATTTTCTAGGCTCAAAACTTAGTCCTTATAAAATTGCCACTAGTAAAACGTAAGTAATTTTTTTGTTTACGCGTTCAGGGTGATAATCAATAGGGATTATTTTAATGATAAGCAATTTTTTTTCGATCAGGAGAAGTTCAACCTACAATATCAAGAAATAGTTTTTTATTATACAGTAATGATAAGAGTGTGTATATATTGATATTTTTGTTACATCTTTCAGTTGAAGTGATTATGTGGGTCTGTTAGCTAACCATTCTTAATAATTATACATTGTAACAATTGATAACAAATTAAGTTGAAATATTTGTGTTACAAATATCTTTATCAATATGATATTGGGGTTTTATCCTGCGATGTGAGAAATTTTTCTTTATAGGATCAAGTTGAGACAAGGAATTCATTACAAGCTAGTCGAATTGATTCATTGCAAGCTGAAAAATTAATTGATCATAGATTAAATACAGCAGATTAGATCAATGCAAGGAGAGAAATGTGATGCAAGACAAATAGGAAATTAAAGGAAGGCGAGGGGCGGTGTGGGGAAATGGGACAAGACATGTGATGTGGATTTATTATCTCTGTGATTAATGCGAAACTAATTGCGCCATCAATCGCTTAATTGCGGATGGGGCTTTTCCTACTCATCGATAGAAACCTCTCCCCCAAGCTTAGTTAATTAATCAATTACTACTAATCAATTAATTCTCTCCGATATCCACTATTCTAATACATATTAAAGAAAAGGTGGAATGGAATATCAAATGCTCTTTATAAATTATAATACATTTTAAATAGTCGTTTTATATAAATCGTGACATTTTCAAAATTAGCAAAAAAAAATTTGTGCACTTATTATCTTATTTTTTATTATATCCTTCTCTTTATCATTATTTCTTTTTTTCTCTCCATTCACTCATAATTTTTATTTATTCTCACTTTATCAATTCACAATTCATACTCACATTTCTTCCTATAAATCCAAAAGGGTATTTTAGTCAAATTATGCAAAGTTAATGAATTTTAACCGTGTCGAGTCAGCACATCATAACTTATCGGAGACAAAGAAAGTATATAAGAGAAAATTACTTATTAATCATCAAAATTTAACTATTTATCAATTGATCGTACATCTCTATCTTTTTTAACAATTAGTTATCTTCAAAAATAAAAGATTTCAATTCCATGATATTTAATAAGAAAAGACAACAAATCATTAATAAAATCAAAACTAAATAATAATTAATGAGTTAGAGATGATTTTTGGAAACTAAGTTTAAAAATAAAACTTATTGATAATTTACACACTATATAAAATGATTCATTTCAACGTTGAGAAACATGTTGATTGGTATGAGTATTCGAATTCTACAAATTCAACCAAAGGGATTCTGCAATGAAAAAATAAAATTGTTTAGTGAATAAAAAGCTGGTTATTTTGTCAAATTTGAAGACATATTCCTATGATTTGGAGATACTTGCTATTTACAAGATGCATCTAACAATAATATATGATGGTGCTTTACGATAATGATATAATACTCACAATAAATATCATTTCCTTGTAAATTTTAATGGTCAAAATCACTTCTCTCCATACGAAACTCTTATCATATTATTGTAAATTGTACAAATTTAGAAAAAACAACTATTTATAAAAATGGATGCATTTTCCGGAATTATGTTGTAAAAAAATACATTAATTCTGAACGTTCTCTCATTTCGTTTGACCTATCTCTGTAAAACCAAAGGAAGATAACATGCTCTTTTTATAACAAAACAAAGCTCTTGCCACTTGGTCTTGATCATCTTGGATCATTCATCCTTTAAGTCATGTGTGCTAATCTTGTTGTAAACAATTGTATTTCGTATAGATATCCATCATACCCTATCCTGTATACACCTCGACTAGCTAAACTGTCAGTCAACCAATATGGCTTGTGAGGAAAGATTCACATAATTTATGTCAAAACTAACATAGTTTGTTACGAGCGTTTCTATTAACTTAGTACGATGCAAACTCAGAACTAACACAGGTGGGCGGCTACAGTGTTTAAGCAATCCAATGCCTTTAAATGGGACAGATAGATTAGCTAATGTGCCCTCACAATCAAGGAAGGTTGATAGATACTTGATGATCTTGTTGGGCCCATCAGCTATCATGATACTGTGATTGGGCTTTAAGGCCCATAATGAGAGTGTACCCTTTCATGCATACACAAATTAATGCAAAACTATGCATGGGTTAGCATTAAAAAAAGAAGGAAAAAAAAGTCTGTAGATTAAATATAAAAGCAATTGCTATCTTATTCTTGCACTAGTTGATTAATTATGTGCATAAAAAAGGTGCTTGATAGGGAAAAAATGCGCATGTGGGAGGATTATATGATAAGTTCATTGTTATAACTTTTATATTCTTTAAGGATCATGCTATGCTTGTATTGCTCACATGGTGGATCAATGGTCTTTTGATGTGTATCATTTTGTCGACAATTCATCGACTTTTTTTTCCTCAGACGTTCATGATACCTCACTCACAACCATCAAATGTTGTTACGAATATCTAATCAATAGATGGTTAAGAAAGTCACAAATTCACCGTTTGGTAGTGATTGTCATTAATGTTATCCTTGTTGCGGGAGCACAATCTATCCCCATCATTTGTCGAACTCCTCCTTCCTCGTGGATTTCACATAAAGAAGAAATAAACAATCCTATCTTTTTTATCAGAATCCAAAAAAAAAGATTGATTTGTCGATCCTAACATATTTTTATTAATATTTTTAAAAAATAATGTTACAATATTATTCTTTATCATAGAGATCCGGTTTTCAATTTAATCATCCAACAACATCCTATTAATTCGCTAAATTATTTATAAAATGATTTTTCACATGAAATATATATAAATTCTATTTGATTTTTTTTAAATATTAATATTTGTATTAAAAATCATGTCAGTAGAAACAATAACAAAACTTATTATTTAATTATATCCTTTATTATTAACAAAAGCTAATCTTGTAGTACTATTTTTTGTGATTTATGCTTGAAAAATATATTATTTCAATGCCCAAAAAAAGCTCTGAAATGCCCCAAAAAAAGAAAAAATTCAAGAGGAATCTTGTGCAGGAGACTATATACCTAATTTGATGTCAACTTCTTTGTGCCCACACAAATGACCAAATTCCATTTAAAGAGAGATAGTCATATTTGATATCTTGACAGAATCTTAATCAAAATATGAAATTTAGATAAGTAGTTGTACACAGGATATGTCGAAATAAGAACAGCAATCATCAACCAATTGCCATCATGAGGATATTATAATCTGAGAAGAACAAATTGTAATTTGATAGATACGAGAAAGCCAAAGAAATGAAATTAATCAAAATCAATTTTCGATTGAAACCCTAAAAATCATCTTATACCTCTGAAAGTGTTTCAACAATTTCGAAGAACCACTATCAAGCCTTGAAAACAAAAAAGTGAGAGAATTAAAAGTTATTGGATATAAATTTCTTGTAGGAGGAACCTTAAAATGCCATGGTCGCATGACGATGGAGTTTTTTTGATCTGGCTCATGAGAGAAAAAACTAGATTTTTTTTTGTGCCCGAGAAGAAGAGAGAAAGAGAGAGGCAGGGGAGAAGAAATAAATGACTCTTCTATTATAATGTTATTCTGTATTATTATAATATTATTTTTTTATATAGGGAATCATTTTTATTTTTCACTCACTCCGCAAATTTTCCTATACAGGTTTCCTATCTTATTAAAAATTGATTTTTTAAAATATTTAAAATTCATTTGTTATCTTTTTAAACTACAATTTAATTTCAATTCAAACCCCGTAGGATGAAAATACGAATTTCATCCTAGAAAAAACCCAGCAAGAAAACCCATAAACAACAATTGAAAAGAACTGAAGTTGAAATTTGTGATTCAATTCCAACAGCTCAACAACTTTTACAAAAAAAACAAAAAAACAAAAAACAAAACAAAAAAAAAATCATGAACAACATGAAAACCCAAAATTGAAATTTTTGATTAAAACCCTAGAATTTATGACCCGTGAAAAAAAGGAAGAAAAGACAACAATCGATGCTTGAGGACGTCAATTGATCGAAAGAAACTCATCAATTTTGTAGATTTGGTGACGAAGTTGAAGCAACAATAGGATTGTGAAGCTCATGTGGGGAGCGAGGCACGATGAATTTTCCGAAGAGAAAAAGAAGAGAGAGTAATTGTGATAGACGCATGACCCCTTGCAATTTTTGATGACGTGGAAGCTTAAAATGGGATAGGGATCGTGCTCTTCATTCCCTGATAATAGAGAAGCAAAAATGCTATAGGGATGTGTTGCGGGAAAAGGAAAGGAAAAGGGAAACCGCTGGACAAGCAGTTTTTTGGATGGACGTTCGAATGTAGAGATAAAGAGACAGGTGGGAAAGCCGTTGCAATTGCTCTAAATAGAGATAGGAAAACCATTGGATAGGTTTTTTGGACAAAATCTTTAAACTTGAGGATGAGGATGGAGATAAAAGAAGTCATTGAGGATGGAGTTATTGGGCCTATGAGAAAAGAGTCACTATACATACTCTTCCCAATCAAAAAGGTTATTTTTTATTTTTGTTTTATTAGTTGATGGAAAAAAAATTGATATTTTTTATTTTTCTATTTTAAATGGATGAAACGGAGATAAAAAATCAGAAAAAAAGACTTTTTGTTTTTTTTTTTACGTTTCATCTGAGTACAATATTCAAATTTTCTTTACATAAATTCATTTTATTTTATTTAATAATTTTAATTTTCGTTAATAATTTTCTGTTTGTAATATTGGTTTTGATTTCTTTAATTTTTGAATAACAATGTCAAATAACCCCTTGATACTCCACTTCACTCGATGTATAATATTCTACTCAGCTCAAAATATGTGTGAAAATTTGGAAAAACATTTAAGTTTTGGGTAGGATAATGTCTTTGAACGTGTGTTTCAATGTTCAATAGAGTCGGGAGACGAGACCATGGCCAATAACTCATTCAATGTGAAGTTAAGAGCTTATGCTTTTAGACATGCTTTTAGAAATATGGTGTGTATCGCCATGCTGTATATTAGGATTCTCCGTACCAAAATATCGTACTATATCTTCCTAAAAGAAAACACTAGCCTTTTTAAGCTATGTTAAGTATACATAATAGTCAATTCATTCTTCTGTGTAGCATTATTGCTATATTTTGGATCCATGATAGATACCATACATGTTCTACCATTAAATATCACCTTTACTACTCCAACCCTTTTATCCCATTACTTCGTTTACACAATAGTTCACTTCATATAACTCGACAAATTCATTAATTGGTAAAAAAAAAATAATATATCCATATAATTCTGTCATGGGATGTGAAAAGGATATTCTACTTAATAGCAAATGTCAAACCCCTTATTTCACAGTTTAATAAAAAAGACTTATAATTAAGTTAATTCTTCTTGATCAGTAAAGATAAAGGACCAAATTCATGCATAGATATCATATAACTCGAACGATAAGAGGTGGTGGCCCTGCCCCTTCTAGGTTTCGTCCCTGAGTTTCCTCGAACATGTACCTGCGTCATATTTATTCGATGCTACATAACACTGACTATATATATATATATATATATATGTACAAACACAATGTTATAGATGAAATTAAGTCACCACCTCGATCTCCATCCCCCACCACCACTTACATGCTCCAACATGTATTGAAACTGGTGTTTTTTTCCAATGTTAATTGACGATCATCTCATGAGTAGTTCAAAGAAGATTTGGTTTTCTTTTTCTTTTTTTTCTTTTTCTTTTTTGGTTATAAGATTACTATACCAAGTGATGCTTTGTTGGATCCTTGATTTCATGGACAACTTTCATAAACATGGATTGCTCTGTTTTCACATGTATTCGATTTAATGAAGAATATTCAAGGCCCTCAGCATCAGCATTTTGTGTATTTCGTGATATCGAACATGAACAATTTGTGTTGTTTAACTTCTTGATGGATGACTATTGCTAACAACCACATTTTCACGATCTTTGTCACTCGATCACTTAATAAATGTTTGTATCGTTCATGTGCATTACACTTTGTTATGAAGTGCTTAAAGGGAATAAAAAGTTTGATATAGTGGAAAGCGTAAAAGCATGGAGTGATCAATAGATCCATAAATAATCGATCACTTGTGTTATCAACAATAGCTCAGATATTTCCATCAGAAACAAATCAGGGACTTAGTCATTAGTTGTTAAAAATCTTTTTTCTTTCTTGCTTTAAAGTTGTGTATGGATCTCAACGAAGTTCATGCGAATTAGGATTGAAACTAGAGTTGATTCTATCACGACATGTGTAACGATCGCAATTAGAAAGGGAACACACAAACAGAATTATATACAAATACCTGATGAGTTTAAAAAATGTCAATCATTCATTGATCTCTTGAACTTCACGTCAAAGAAATCTCTAATCTCGTCCATCTTTTTCCTCACACGTTCCCAACAATGACTAAGCACAAAATAACACTTTGCCGAATCAGGTTTCCGGTAGCAGCACAGAGACTTCTCGTTTATCGTAAGATTGGTCGATACTTCAGCGGAGCGTATAAAAAACGCTTTTTTCCACCAAGGACGTGTCTTGGTCGAATATGGCACCACTTTATGTAATGGTGTGAATCCGTGTGATGGTGAGTCGTCGGATTGGTATTGCATGGGCGAAGGTCTTTCTCATGACACCTGTAATTGCGTTCTAACATTCAAAATCGGGAATCTCTTCATTTGATTGGAAATTTTGCCAAAAAGAAATCAATTTTAAGAGGAAAGCTTGAGTTAGAAGTATGGAGCAAATAAAAAAAAGTCGGAGGGAAGAGAGATTTATGTTGGATGATGAGGATTTGTAGGATTTCTATCCTTATCAATATTCAAATTAAAATTTTAAATTTGAGCTAAATTAGTTTTTAAAATCCTATATTTCCAATTTTGTTTTTATTGATTATATACTCATAGTTGATTATTCCAAATAAACGAATGCCATGAATAAACAAAAAAAACCTAACAAAAATACTTACATGGACTTAACTCGCAAACAATTGATAGTATAAACACTAGGGGCAATGCAAAACACCAATGTAGCTGTTATAAATAATCTGCTCTGTTTTGTAAATTACCATCACAAATCATACAATGCCACATGCAACAATCTTGCTTCGATGCCCCCAAACATGCCAGCTCCTACAGGAGATACTACAAACAGCTAAAGCAGCACACATCCGACAACACCGCCTTGGCAACGACAACTCCATATGTGCATCTGTCTCTTGTAAAATGCAACACCGCACATATAAGATTAATCCTAGACCTAGAGAATACCATTGTACAGGGTAAACTAGCAACTAAGCATGCCTATCAGTCACCGTCATCGGAGAGAGCTCTAGTTCATGCATACTAGTGAACAACGGATTACCAGCTTCGCCATATCTTATCCTTGTCTGAACTTAAATGACCAGCACTTTTTCGCATCCCGAGCTTCATTCACAAGCATCTTTGGTCCAGTTGTGGACTAAAGTACGTTAATGGGTTTGGAGAGTACAAGGGTTTCTGATAAAGAGCAAGTGTGTTTGGCTGAGTCTTGGAAGCGATAAATTAATGACAATCATCTTCCCGTCGTGTCCATTGGCTGCATTTCTGGTACACTAGAAGGTGGAGTTTGCACTTGTGCTGTGCTCAAATCTGCCATAGCATAGTCTTCATTGATGCTGCGGAACGCGCTCCAATTGACTCTAGCTATGGATGAATGTCAAGGAAGGAACCAAGAGCCTTGGAGAGGAGAAAGGGGAGGAATAACAGTAAGGTTCATAGAAAGGATACATTCTGCATCTCCCCACATGTCAGTGATGCTAACATCAGCGTCCAACATCAACCAGTAATCTGCATCGTTCTGCAAAATAAACAAACCATGTCAAACACACCTTCACCGACCAGCTTGCAATGAAGTCAAAATGCAGGAGGAGAAACATTTTTATCTCGGCATTTTTGGTCATCTACTAATATGCACCTGTTTAGCAGCATATCCATGTTCTAACTTCTATTTAACTAGGTCTAGTTAACAAAACAAAAACGTTATCACTTACATCAACTTCAGGAACAATCTTCATGATCCCGCTAACAAAGTCATGTTGAGCATTTTCATCTGTGTGCATTTCATCGGGTTCTTGACCCTTGATTTGCACCTCTTCACCACTGCTCACGCTGTTGTCCCTGGGGACACTTTGATTAGGTCCAGTGTTTCTTGGAGGGCTACTATGTGCTTCAAGAGCATTGATCTCCTCAAACTTCTCTTCAAATTGACTGCAACAAAGACGAAAAATCAAAACCAAATTAAAGCAAATATCTCACAGCTACTGATACTTTGATTTGCTCCATCTGGTGATCGAGAAAGCATGTTTTAATCACACTGAAACCAGAAACCATGGACTCCACGGAAGAAAGCCGACATGTTCATAAACGAAAAGAAAGAACATTACCTGACAAGGTAGACATCTATAGGACCCATTGTGCTTCGGAGGACCATACTGTATCTCCTTTGAAGATCATCAGCTCCCTAGAAATTCAAGATAGAAATTGATTTAGCGAAGAAATATGAATGCCAAGTCATTGTATATCTCCATCACTGTCTCAGTTACCTCATCAGGATCCAGAACCTCCAAAGTGGTTCCATGAGGAGCTTTTATCGCTATCAAGGTTTCATTCTGGTAAATCCAATTTAAAAAGTCAATAGGTGCAAATGATAATGATCCTTCATGGTATGTCTGTTGTTAGCATCTCGAAGCTTAATTTAGACGGCGAATGGAAAAAAAAAAACCCACAAAAAACAGGGTATTGAAAGGAATGAGACCTGAAAGCAATATAAACCTTTGATGTCTTCTTCAGTCAAAAACAGCCACCTAAAAGGGATGTCATTATTAACAACAACAGGCAATGCACTATCATCCACCATATTATAGAAGTTCATAATCTCATGGAAACACTATGAAAGTTTCTTACTGTTGGTTGTGTGCATCTCGACTCAATTCCCCCAACCTTTCTTGCATTTCTCTGAAACGGTAGACAGAGTTATAAGAAAGGTTCGCTGCAATTGATACCAAGAAGGATCATGCTCATTATTAAGTACCTGATTTGTTCATCCAACCTGCGCTCTTCCAGAGAAAGGCTTTCAACTTCTGCCTACAAGATAAGAGGAACGAACAGGCTCAGAAAATAGGCCATTATCACATTAGAACATATGGGTTGTGGCAAACGTCACTAAAGTAAGCATGTTGACCCTGCACGGGTACAGGCTGTACAGCTTTTGGACAGTTAGTTTGTCTGATCCGATGCAACTTCTAGGTTATAATGTAATCTACTAAAGAAGCTTTATCCAACTGATGTATGAGGGGGGCTGGTACATCATTATTCCAGGGGAAGCACCATAGCATGAAGAAATTTCACTACACAAAGACCGATATCCTTCAAGGTTGAGATACCTGTAAACTAGAGAAATTGTCCTCATCATCACCTGGCCTTGCGACATCTAGCCCCCTGATACATCAAATAAATATTGTTAACGTACGAATTGGATGCATGATGAATAATAACCCCATGGGGGCATAGGAAATTAGCCAAGTGCAATGGATATCTTGAATCATTTTAACATACTTCCATTGGATCCGGTTCTTCAGCTTTTTCTCAATGAGTCCTATACCCTCCAAGACGTTTGTAATATCATAAATACGCCTTTTTTGTACCTGGAATACAGAAAACAATTTCCTTAAACCGTATTCTTTCTTACAAAGAAGAAGCATAACCAAGAACAAAGGAAATAAAGTAACAAGCACCTCTAAAGTGTCTGCGGCATTATTGAGATCAAGAATACCATCTTCAGCATGTTTGATCAGGTTAATGAATTTCTTTGTCAAAAGACCTAAAATAGAACAAAGAGCAAAAGTTTACCACATTAGAAGAGTCAAAGTAACGAGGGTGACCATTTAGCATGGAAACAAAACGGGACTTGAAAAAAGAAAAGATGCTTCAGCAACTGTAGTATGAAGGATGCCAGTCATGCAAAATTACCAAGGGAACTATCATATCGGCAAGAAGCACCAGGGGTGAAAATATTGCCAGGAGAACCTGCACAATGATATGTATTGCATCATCTGAATCAAGGGTTCTACGTAGTTTAAAACAGAAATTCCATAGAGATTCAAATCATAGATAAGTAGTGAAGTAACTGAACAATAGTTTATACCAAGAGTTGGCATGGGAGTTTGAGGTGCAGCTCTGTTATATTTTGGGACTCTTGATCCACGTACTCTACCTTTCCCTGATACGGGTGTCTGGAGTGTGTTGTTCATTACTTCAGTAAATCCTGGATAGGAGTGACTCAATTCAGCATCATGTTCAGCTGTTTTGCTTTTTCGCTTCAATGGCTGATAGGACAGCAAGAAAGTACAAAGAAGACTAAGAGCTCACAGATATAAACTTGCGTAAGTGTTGCTATAACCATCAAACCTTTGTTGACCAGGATAAGTTGCGGAAAATATGTTGCATTCACAAAAATTATTGTTCAAAATTCACACTATCCTAAAGAGAAATGCAAACCTCCATCATCACACTCTCTATCCTGCAGGCATGAATCTGATCGTTTTTCTTTCAACAAAACATGAAATCAATCAGTCAGGTTCAGCACAAAAATTCAATGCTCAGTTAAGTTCACAGTTCACTGCAATGTATCCACAGTTAAAGAGTGGATATCCATTGTGTTTTGTATCCACAAAACACTGAACTCACAATGCATCCATTGTGTACGCGACTGGGTGTTTGAACTAAAGAGTCTATTGCACCATCAGTTACTCTTAAGTTAAGTTCATTATAGTTTCACATACACTGGAGTCAAAAGAGCCAGGACATCAACAGCCTACATTTAAACTAAGAACGATATAACCAGTCAACAACAGTCACGATCACTACACTAGCCTCTCAATAGCCAACAACACTCTTCATCACACATGTTTGTTGCATATTTCCATTAGTCCCAGCTGCCATACATTTGTCACATTACTGACAAATTTGGCAAACAATGCCGATCAGGTCAAACATTTCCCATCAACACACAACCACAAGCTAGTTATGTAATTTGTACACATAACTTTGACAAAACTCACTCGATTCGCTCATCTCATTCAATCAGATTACTTATTCTCACATCTCATAAGCAATCCATCAAAACAGCACCGATACACTCTAAACCTCCAATCAAACCACAGCCGCCACATCCGAAACCAAAACTCGTCAAATACCAGCAACCACAAACCTAAACATACAAAATACTGGAGCAACACAAGCGACATAGTGACGAATAACACACCGGAGAACCAAGGACGACAGCCTTGGGATGCGAAATCCGTCCATGATAATCCGACGCCGAAACAACTACCGGCGTCGGCGGCGGCTTCATGGAAGAGAACAGCGGAGCCTGCTGCCTCTTCTCAGTCGCCTCCTGCTGCTGAATCGACAACACCACCGACTGCACCGCCTCCGATTCCTGACTCGGCACACCAACACTCTCCATCCAAGCCAAAACCACCTCAAAACCCTAACAATTCCCCGATTCCTCGAAATTCGAGGCCCGATCTTCGAGGAGAGGCGGCGAGCAGTGACGGTGAGGATTTGGGGGATCGAAGTGTGGGTGAGACGAGGGTTTTGGATGGAAGCGGTGGAATTGGAGAGGGAGAAAGTGGAGAGATCTGAGAGTGGAGACGGTGGTGGAGACGGCGGCGGCGGCGGCGGCGGCGGCGGCGGCGGCGGCGGCGGTGGTTGCGATGGTGGTGGAGAGGGGAAAGGGGAGAAAGGGGGAGAGTGAGAGAGGGGAGAGGATGTGGGAGGGAATTTGGTTCGGAAACTAGATGTGGAGGGAACAACAAAAGAAAACCCCAATTCGTTTCATTTTTATTTTTTGTTTATTGGATTTTCTGTTTTGATGTAAAAATGATGGTTTTTGAGTGAAAAAAGAAAAGAAATGGGAAGCGCGAGGGGCGTGAGGTGAGGTGAGGGTTTGGTGGGTTGTGTTTTTGCTTGCGTTGAGATCAGCGAGGTCCAACGGAGGAAGAAGTAAATTCGTTATGATAATATATATATATATATATATATATATATATTGAATTATTAAATAAGAATAATTTTATCGTTATGAATATGTGAGAGAAAAAAATAAGGATAAGAAAAAAAAAAGATGATGGATCAATGATATGATATAAAATATGGATTTTTTTTGATATTATTATGTAAAATGAAAATGTTGCAATTTGAATAGAACATCCAAAAAACAAATGCTGTAATTTGAATGGTACGAAGGGAGTAACACTCTTCTGATCATTGATAAAACATCCGTCTTAGAAAAATTTGGAAAGAATTCATGATTGATAACCCTATATAATTTTAATTACACAAAATATCCCCTTATTATTTTATTTCCGTTAGATGTCCCGTAATCAATTAAAAGATCTTTTCCAAAATATAAATATACAATCCAAAATTCAATTTTCAAAAATCTATTATTTTTAAATAAAACAACGACGACGACAACGAACCTACGACCGATCGACGACAAGAACGACGACGAAAACGAACTAAGGACGACGAACTACCAACGATGAGAACGAACTAACGACGTGAACAACTAACGACGATGACGAACTACCAATGACATAACGAACTAACGACACGGACGAATTGCCAACATCGACGGCCAGACGATAAACCGACAACGAGGATGAACTACAGACGAGGACGAACCCATTTATGGTTTGATCGAAAAGAGATTGAATGATGAAAGGTTCTTTTAATTGAAGATAATGAATAATTGTTTGATGAAGAATGTTTGAGGAAGAAAAAAATGTTTGAAGAAAAAGAAGAAAATGATTGAATGCTATTTCGAATAGATTATGTCAGTAAACTTATCATAGCACGAGATTCATTTTCAAAACAAAATAAAAATAAATAAAATCAAATCTTCACAATTCACACAAAACTAATACTTTTTTAAGAAAAAAATATGAAAAAAATAATAAGTGGTATTTCAGAGGAGGTAATTAATATAGGTAGGTGGTACTTCTAGATAATTTTTTCAAAAATTTATTGTTCGATAAATTATGTAACGATAATTTTCAGGGGATATGAGAATTATAACAATTGCAATCATATAGGATATAGTCCTCACAAATTTAAAAATAATTGTTGGTTTAGGAAAAAAATGTGGGTAGGGTCATAGCAACAAGGTTGCAATTGTTGTAGTTCATTTTTCGTGTTTTGTTTGATATGTTATGTAATGCAAACTATCGTTGATGTTATAAGCTATATTTTTTATGATGATATTTGATCATCTTTTGATGCAATAATCTATAACTCTTCACCCTGTGTATCGTGTCGTAATTAAACCATGATATAAAAGAACAATGATGTAAAAGTAACAAACATATTTCTTCCGATTCATGAGAATATTTAGAGTTTCTTTGCTCAACCAAATCTAACTCATAATATAGAACGGATAAGGAAAAACTATGATTCGGATTTTTGGTTCCACGGTTATCCTGAGTCAAAATGCTGAAGTCACGTTTGTGATAACGTGACAAGGAGCACCACTATCTTTCCCTTTTGGTCGTTTTCTCTTAACTGTAGTAACTTCGTCTCTGGCCGCGAAATGGACCGTTGTGATAAGTCCCTGTGAAACTGCTCTGGACAATCGCTTGCCGCCGCCACATAATGGGGCTACGGCCCATTATCAAATGCACCGGCCGATAGACCCTTGGCCCAAGTCATTAAAGCCCAGCTCAATAAAAATCTCCGCCACCACCAACGAACAAATCTCAGGTTAGGGTTCCGCTTTCACGGTGGAACTTGTAAAAGGTGCGGCCGCCGGCGTCGGCTCCGAATTCGCCGGCGATGATAATCACGGCGCTGAGAATGAGGTCTTTCGCACAGAAATCTACGCTATGTGAGTAGAATCAAACTCGTCGACCTGTGCATTTTTTTTTTTTAATTTTGTAACGGGGAATCCGTTGTGCGTTGCTAGTGAACAATGCATGTTCTAAGATACGAATTAATTTCACTTCTGTTTCGTCAAATTGTAGGCATCGTCACAGCGAAACAGTATTGATAAGACATGTATGTCAAGCAAATATTCTACTGATTATACATTTTGTTTCAGCCTGAACGACCTCTTGGGTTACGAGGCAAGTTTGTTTATACTAATCTTGTCTCGTGCCATACCGCCATTGCATAAGTTGATAACTTGAAATCGATGATGTTGGATGTGGATGCTCGGAATGTGTGGGTTTTTACCCACTCTTGAAACATGTCGATAATGAATCTTAGCTAAGTGCATTGATCCTATGATTAAAACGATGAATCTTAGCTAAGTGCATTGCATTCAAATTACGTTGGAGTTGAATTAGGAAAATGACAGATTTTCAACTTGCGTGCTATCAAATAGCCTTATGATTATTTTGTTGTCGCAGCTTTGGTCACATGGAATAGTCTAAAATGGAGGGTTAAAAAGGATACACAGCTTCTAATTGAACCTTGCTCGTAGTTTATGGCCTAACCAAGAGTGGAGTGTGGAATGTGACGCAGAAGTTGTTGGAACGAGAAATTTAGCAGGGTTGAACTACACAGCTTGATTGACTGGACTATCATTTCAGGGTTGTACATTCTGTAGACAAAGGTCGCTGAGTGAGAGGCACGAAGCCGCGCGGCCCTTGTCGGATTTCAATTTTTCCACGATGGAACATGTTTCAATACAGGTAAGAAATATATATTGCCTTCGTTGCAAATTATTTCAAGCAGCTTTGCACAGTACTTGAAGTCGTATTATTGATTTTATCAATTATTAGTCTTACATACTGAATTGTATGAAATAATGGTTTAATGATTTGTGTTGCAAGTAGCAGCCAACTAACTTCTGCAAACCTCAATGAGAGCGGGAAAAACTTCTGCAAGTATCACATGATTGTTTGTGGAGTTTCTATTTAGATATTAGGTTTTCTATACAATCAGTAGGATTTCTTTACAATCGATCAATGTGATTTGTACAAAACCGGAGAGTTTTTTAATCTTTCGTTTATTAGTTGTGTTTAGTCTTGGTGGGGTTACTGTTACGAACCTGTCCGTTTAACAATAAAGACAAACAATAATAAAAACGCAAAATTAAATGAGACAGAGAATTTTACGTGGAAACCTTTGCGGGAGAAAACCACGGACGGTCGCCGACGACGAAAAATTCATTAACAAAAGGAGTTACACTCAAAATATTGAGAATCTCACAATAAGGGATAGAGATAATAATCTTTAAAATAAATCCCTTAAACCCTCAATATATTTTTGTGGGTATATGAATAGTGCTTTTTGCTTTTTCACTCAAAAACTCACTTTCTTCCTAATCTTTCCCTTCCTTGGCAGAATCTTTCTTTCTTTCTGCCTTCCTCTCCGCGGCTCTTCCTCTTCTCCAGCCGGCTCCCCCAAATTCTTGTCTCTAATCTCCGCGGCTCTCTGCCTGATTTTCTCTCCATCAATCCTCTCCCGTATTTATAGCAAAGGAAGAATGAGACGTGCAAGTTTCCTCCGTCTGATAACGATGAAGGTGGCTGGATGAGGACAAAGGCGGCGGCGGCTAGTGGTGGCGGTGGCTGGTCAAAGACGGTGGCGGCTAGTCAAAGGCGGTGAATTTGAGTCACCATCAACAAATCTCCATCTTGACTCAAATCACGTCTGTTGTCGTTGAGCAACCTCCATTTAGGCTTGAAGTCTAACTGCTCTCCACTCCTAAGAGCTTTAGGCAATGACGAAACTTTGAAACAGAAACTGGTTTCGTCAACATATCAGCTGGATTATCTGCAGTATCAATCTTGATCACCTTGACATCTTTAACATCCCGTACAAAGTAATACCTGATGTCAATGTGTTTGGTTCTCTCATGATGCATCTGATCACGAGTGAGATGAATGGCTGAAGAACTGTC
>JAOVYX010020715.1:0-16688 GCA_035668315.1 Drosera spatulata | reverse complement strand
CCCCCCTTTTCCCTTCTGTTTATTCTAAATTCTACGCCCTTTATTCTATCTTGTATGTATGTTCGACATACTTTCATTTTATGATTGATACTAAACAGTATTCCCTTTGTTTCATGTTATAAACAGCATTTGTAATTATTATATTTTTATTCAATATGTATTTTGAGTAACTTCGTTTTTCGTTCAACGATGCACAAATATTACGACACATATATACAATTAAAATGTATGGTTTGAACTATCATTAGTGTTTCATAGGAATTTTACGAAAACTATAACAGGGATCGAACTCGTGACCTCTTATTACAGTTTGCTGCGATACCATGTCGTGGAACGAACTCAATCAAAAGTTTGAACTGTTGGTAAAAGACTCTATCAATTTATATCTAACATATCAAATTTTTGGGTTTCATTTCAAAACTAATTGACAATGATGACAGTAACCCAAGTAACCCAAGATCTGTATATGTTGTTATTTTAAACTCGCAAATCCAATGTGGATTTTGTCATCTCAACAGGTCGGCATTGATAGTGTTGCAATCAACCTAAGGGAAAATGTTTGTTATATTGCTGTTGGAATGACATTCTACGATGTTTTATGAAGTTAACAATATATTTACGTAATCTCGTCAAATTTAAGACGTGAACAGGATGAGATATAGATTACCTTAACCCTGTTATCCTCAAGACATATGCATCATGTTTAATCTCAATAATCTAGAGCAGTGTAAAGCCCAGAAGAGGAAACCATTTGTGGTCCTATCAATAGGCTATCATTTATGTGTGATTGCTTCACTAATCTGATTGCACTGTTTCGGTTGGTCCTAACTGAACTAGGCCGCTGTTTCTATTAAATGCCGCCCAACTGGAATGAATTAAATTGAAAGCTTCTAGACGATAATACAAGTATGCAATTTCGTGCGCTCTATAATTCGACAGCTTCTAGATGATCATACAAGTATGCAATTTCGTTATAGGATACCAACGACTGGTTTGATATTATCTTTCAAAATAGTAAAATCAAAATCGTCAATTGAGTTTTTATTAAAATTGAATTCTCATGATATGATTTATGTTGATATAAAAGATCGAGTCGTCTCTCTTCAATTCATCCATGAGTTGAGTCGCCAATTTGAACTGTGATTTATAATATTCAAACATCATATCAGTGTACGTATGTGATCCTTCAACCTACTTTGAGATAAGATACCAAATATATGGTCGGAATTCTATCGTCATTTGGAGATTTTGGTAGCGCGACTTGGTTTTATTTTTCAACCCGATTTCCATCAATCAGTCTCATCCTTAACTATGGAAATAAAGTGGACCTGTAAGGTCCACGTTAGTCCACAAGAAAATACATGGCTGGTGTCTGAATAAAGTTCTGAGGGGGCAATGCAAGCAGCATTTGCGAGTGGTTCAGCTGCCTTCTCCATAGACACGGCTTCCATATCCAGATGCAGCCTTTCTAGATATATTGTTTTGATGTTGTTGTCTTGTTGACCCTTGACTTGTTGTGCTGGGCTGTTGTATTTTGTTACCATCTTGTTTCTAGATGGTAACAAAAGCGAGTAACAATAAATACACATCCATTAAAGCTGATTCAAGTATTTGTCAAAACAAGATGACTCCGATGAACAGGGAGGAAACAGAACCAAAAACTTGACAAAGAAAGACCTTTAATCCAGTAAATGGACATACAAGAAATAAGTTACATGATTCATTACAAAGATCCTTCAGTATTCCCATTTCTTCAGCTCCATACCATCCGGGGGACTCCCCTCAACCTTCTTTGCACCAACTTCTTTCCAGTTAGTTGACAACACCGTGCCATTCGATTCCACCTGCATCACAAGCAGGCCAACGATAGTTAAAAATCAGAATCAAGTAACATAACTAATTTGCAGCTTCACTTTGAGAGGTTCAATCTAATGAAAAACTAGAATTCGAAACCATCGAGTAGATTGATGAGATGCTTACAAATGATTTTCTCATTGCTCTTCTAGTGTCCTCATCAGCATCTCTGTATATGTCTTGGAAAAACTTGTTCAGAGCCGCATCACCATCCAATTTTTCATCTTTCTCCTGAAAATAGAGTACAGAGTAGTTAGCATGGGTATTACAGAGATGAAATTGAAACATAAAGGCCTGTGTCTTTCTTTTTGGCTTTTTAACAGGCAATGCTTCAGTTGATATAGACATTACCTCTTTCTTCACCTGAGCTTCCAGTTTATCCCAATCCACTGCTTTTGGTTTAGAAGATGGATATGCGGGCTTATGGGAAGCTGCAAGAATGGCAAAAGATACATGATTTCAATACGGAAAACAACAAAAATCAGAAAAAGCCTTGGTGCTGAGCACCCTGGGGAACATCGCCATTTCACACTTAAAAGGTTTTCTTTTAAAGAAATTATTCAAGCAATATTACATGCTAAGACCGATGGACATTCAGCAGGGACCTAATGATGGATTAGCAATACCTCCTAGCCAGAAAATGTGAGATGGAAAGAACAATGGATGATAAATTCATCCACATTACGTGTGGAATATCAATGAAAAGATGCACATCTTCACAGAAGACTGAAATTTGGTACTATTGCAGAACCATGCAAAAACAGAAGGCAAAATGCAAAAAACGATCGTATGGTTCTATAAGAACCAAAAACTTCGTACCAGATACTTCCACCACGGCAGCAGTGTTACTTAATCAGAAGATCAGCCCCTCCTTTACCCAAAGACAATGTAAAATACGGGGAAAGGACTTCAAAAGCTAAGTATAGGTGAGTAGAGGTACAACTTTTCTTTTCTTTTCTTTTTTTTGGGTGGGGGGGGGGGGGTGTTATGGGAGGTACAACTATTGTTATCCAAGCCCATTCTCAACAATTCTGGCTCCAACCAAACAATTTCCAGTATGAGATTCCCATTACCTGATGGCAAATTTATCCTCTGTGGAACTATGTTTTCCTTCACGAATTCAAGAGACGTCCAGTGTATCAATTCAGCCTTTGCAAGTCGGATTTCAATTTTGGTGGACAAAACTTCATATCTGCACTTCGATGGTATTATCTGTACATCACAAAGCAAGTTTAGCAAGAATATAACCTGAACTACAAGGACAAGAAACGAAGCTGATATAAAAATATTTGGTTGATTGACAGACAAGCTACACTACCAAACAATCGGCATCGATTCTTCAGTATAAGTTTCACTTGCAAAATATGTTGGACATGGAATATAGTATACAGAGAGTAGTCAATTACCTTCCCAAACAAGCGAGTTTGTAGCATATATGGATCTTGATCAGGAAGGTCAATAGTAGCACTTATCTGCAACATCATTAATATCATGTCTAGTTAGAGAAGAAAGTATTCGTTCATATGCAAAACTTAAAACAAGACAGCTCAAGGAAAAAAAAAAAAAACAACATCAAATTAAAATGGGGAAAAATGGATCAAGGACTGGCAAACTTACTATTTGTTCACCAAAATCTACTAATACACTTTTGGCAGGGACCCCCTTTGCGAATATGGTTACCACTACTTCCTCGGGCTTCTGATAGAATTCATGCCTGCAATATACAAATAGGTATATTAAGATATTCATATCCAAATTTGTATCCCTTCCTAAAAAGCATATCATATTTATTGTTCTATTAACAACTTATCAGAAAGAACAAGAATTCAAACTCTCATGCATTGTAACTTGAGGCAACAAGGACAAGATGGTCAGATGAGAATACAAACCTGATTTTAGGTTTGGATGGTGCAGCACTTGGCACCGTTGAAGAGTTATTTGCTCTCGGAGAACTAACAGCAGCTGCAATAGGAGTCTGAACAGGGTTTGATGTCGTACTGTTTTCCTCTGAAAGCAACAACATATTTGTTGTTAAGGAAATAATATTGGATTTCAAAAACATAGCATCAAAAGGCCACGATTATGTCTATTTATACTGCAAATATGATAAGAAAATAAGCAAAGATGGACCTTATCTAACACGCTAATATCTAAACCTAATCCAATATCCACATAAAGAACATCATAAAATAAAATCTTTAGAAGTTATCTTTCTTCTTCTTCTTCTTATTCTTATTTTTTTTTTAAAGGACTTAAGAAGTTATCTTAATATGCTAATATTCTAAAAATATTACTCGTCATGATATATGAAGAGTCTAAAGATATTCTGTGCCTATCAGATATCAAAGCTCTCTATTTGACCAAGGGTAACGAAATTCAAATTCCTAAGAATACAGCTAGCGATGCAAAGATCAAAATAGAATACCACAGTGAGCAGAGATAAGATAGAGATAAAAAGAACAAAACAGGTAAAAAATATATTACAGCATATGCTAAAACAATATGTGCCCATGAACATGCTGTTCTCCTATTAGTAACATATAGGGTTTGTCGATCAAACATGGCCTCAGGTAAATTGACTGCAAACATGCCAGGGCAAAAAATGCAGGGCCAAACTAATACCCACTAATAATTTGTCATGATGTGTGCTGAATCACGTTCAAGTGTGCCTCTAAAGTTAAATCACTGATACTATCTAGAATCAGTTGGCACTATCTTAAATCGGGAAATCAACTACACAAGGAAATCAGATGCAAAATACAATTAGCATTAAAAAGGTTCGCTGAAGAAAGACTATATGTCTTGACAAGAAATACCTGCTATACGCTGGTCACATTCTTTGATCAAATTGGTGAATCTTGAATCTCCAGGGGCAAGAGAAGACCCTGTTTGCAGTGCCGCCTTGGCAGTTTCATATTCCTCAAGCTTAATGCAAGCAGTACTGCAACAGTAAGGAAAAATGCAAGGAATCTCAATCTATTCCTAACATAGTAAACAACGCTAGGTTTCCTACGGCAGTCAAGCCAACTTCCTACAATAGTACTCCCTCTGACCCAATTTAATTGTAATACTTTCCACTTTGGGCCATCCCAAAAAAAATATAACATTCCTTTATTGATAACCTTTTAATATAAGAAAAAAAATATCTAATCAATTTCATCTACTACGGTACACCCACTATCTCCTCTCACAAGTGCTAAGTAAACCCCACTATCACTAAAAACATATTATTTCATCATCAACATCCACAAAAATTCAATACTCATATAGATTCTTATGCCGGGTCAGCATGTTGCAATTAATTTGGACCGGAGGGAGTTTAACCTAGATTATTAGGAAGGAACACAACAACTATGTTGATGCCCAGGGCCCCAGACAGTTGTGTAGGTGTTTATATGTATTTTAATTGAATGCATGAACTGTCTAATAACGTGCTACAATATAAAGATGACAAGTAAAGAAAAGAGTCTACAAGAAAAACTGAGAAAATAGACAAGAGACAAACAAAGAGAAATCATTGTGCGAAAAATTCTTCTAGTCTTCTACAAACAAAGTACGTTAGGTGTTTATGGGGTTGACATGTACTTGATTCAGAACAAGGCAACAGGATATGACTACAAAACAAACATGCAGAAGACTACAAACATAATATCTGTCCAAGTTCCTTTAGTATATGAAACTAACATTCACAATGGTGCAAGATGAAGAATCATAAATGTGGTAGATTCAAAGTAGTAAACTGTTAATTTGAGTACTTGATAATGTAAAAGAACAAATGTATGTGTCACACTAACCCTTTCCGCAAGTAGGCTTTCGCCATTGAAGGGTCCAGTTGAATAGCCTTGTTTGCGTCAGCAACAGCCTCTGCATCAAATAAGCAAAGAAATCAAAACAGAAATCTGTCACACCAAGCATTATTTTTACCAATGCATATCTACGCTTGCATTCTTCACAGAGTGGATATCATGCTCAGATAGAGTACATAAATCACTGCCATGGCAGCAAGACAGCAACAATTATCATCAATTATAATCATAGATAGAAATTCAAACCAACATGGACTTCTTTCCACTCCTTGCATTATAGAGTACATTAAAAACCATGGTAAACTAATAATGGTACCTAAAAATTGTAGTTCCATATTTGGCCAATAACAAATTAACAAGAAATATAATACTTAATCACACAGCGAAATTTACAAAAACGGAGTATGGTAGCAATACTTCATCACAGTCTCTAAAATACGGCAGAACACCCCAAAAATATATACCGTAATTAAATAGTTACAAGCGATAAAGGTTATAATTTTACGAACACTACGACGCTTCACACTTACACTAACTAGGTTTTCCTTTCCTCTTCCGTCACAGATTGTAATAAAGCTTATTCTCCAATGACGGAATCAATCTCACATCACAAAAAAAGCAATCCAATCGTATTAAGAATAAAGCAATAACCTCCTTTTCACTCCAAAAACAACAAAACAAATCAAAAGCTGGCACAGGAATCACAAAGTACCATCCTTTTCCACTCCTAACACAATCGATTCGATTAACAAATCTATCGCTAATCAATCAACTTTCTAATAACTAAAATATAATAATAGCCACACACTCATCGCCACAATTATCCACACTTCATCAAATCAAACCATCACAGATCGATCCAATCGAAACAAACAACTTTTAACACAATAAATCAAGCAATAGAAACGAAGAGAATTAGGATTTGTATATACCAGTGAAGTTTGAGAGCTTAATGTTAGCCTGAGCGCGATCTGCCAATAGTTCGGCATTGGTAGGGTTCAGATCAATCGCCTGAGAGTACAAATCGACGGCTAACTCGAAGTGGTCGTCGATGAAGGCCTCTTTGGCCTTCATCAATAGATCGGACACCGACGCCATTGATGAGCGATGAGCGATGATGATGGGAACTGACAAGGGATTGACTTCGTGGAATTTGGGGAGACGACTTCTGGTGTTGTTTATTGGTGGAGAGTGAGTTTGGGTTTGATGAGGTTAATAATGGCAACAATGGGTGTGTTTATATAAAGATTAGGGATATAGTGTTATGAAATTTAGCCTAAGAAAGGTAAACTAGGAAAGTCTTTAAAAGGTAATTTGATTGAATCTTATTTTTGTTGGTGTTGTGGTAAGATGTTATCTGAGGGTTATGTTTTTACAATAATGATCCAAGTTTAATAAGTAAGTTTTTCAAATTAACATGTGTTAAAATCGAGAATCATAATTCAAATTTAATGATCCAAAATGTTAAAATCCTATTTTTTTAATAAAAAAATCTAGGGATATTAATACCGACAAAATATCCAATTTTATTTCATGAATGATTCGATTTCTCAATTATAGTCTGCGATATAAAATATTTTAATTTTATATTATATATCGATTTTAAGTTTCAAAAGTTCCAAATTGATTTAATTCTAATGTCAATATCCATGTAAAATTTTTGGATATTATATGCTGATAGGAAATTGAAAAATTAAATAGATTCCTAAATTTTTAACTTAATCACTTTTATTCTAATATTTAATCTGTAATCATATTTGTGTTTCTTCATCTTCTACAACTATATTTTCTCTTAATGTTAATAAATCTTGTAAAAAAAAAGAGAGAAACAATTCATTTTCAGGAAATTTTAAAATAATCGATGGCAAGCACCTAGTCTTTCGCTTTTGTCTCTTCCATTGAACTTCTCCTTGATCAAACAATAGGTCCTTGATGTAGATCCAGAGAGGATTGAACTCAAAAAAATTAAAATTGAAAAAACCAACCTGGATTGGTCTAGTGGCCGTTGACTTCGGTCAAAACTTTATCCGATGTTGGTGGGAAAAAAAAAAAAAAACAATCAAAAGCCTATGTTTCATACAACCAATGATATCTAAGATGTGATCGACTTGGGAGACTTGGTGTGGTTTAATTTTTTTTTCTTTATGGATGGTTTAAAACAAATCTTATGTTTTTAAATAGATATCGAGATCTTATGATAAACACCATACTACTATCATAATTTTGACGAGACATCTATTGTATGATATAAAAAAAAATCAATGTCATGGATGCATGAAACTTAGAATTTCAATCGTCAAAATTTAGTGTAATTATTTAGGAGGATGTGGAGTTATGTTTACTGAAACAATATTGACTGCAATCCTTACAAAATCAAAACAACTGTTATCGTTTATAAAAAAATTTGAAAACCGCGGGGAGAAACTGGTCGGAGTAGAGTCACCGTCGACGCGGACTTTGATCAAGTCAGAATACCGACGATGGGCCCAGCCAAGAAAAATTGACCGGATTACCCTAAATTATTAGCGAAATTACCAAAGTAACCATGGAAACTGAAACTGTCCAACCAAACCCCACAATGCCTCCTCAGTCACCTCTCCGTTTCTGCGCCGCTGATGCTCATTGGAATCCCCGAAATATCTTCATCAGGTGATCGATTCACAGGCACAGCTTCGAGAATTCGTTTGAATTTCGATGTTTTTTTTCATTTTTTTTATAATCAATGGCTCATGTCGAATTCGCAGCACATAGAAACCCAACCCAAAACCCTGATTTTCTTTTGTATGCATTGGAATCACATGTTTTTTCTGCCCAATTGGGTTTTGATGTTCATTTCATTTTGCGAAATGGGTTTTGGGTTGCTGTCAATTTTCTGTTTTGTGGGTGGGATTGTTGGTTGGTTGAATTCAAGTGTGACAAAGAGGGAACTGAGTGTGGGCTTTGATTTCGGGTTGAGAAGAATGTACTGTTGATTGACTTAAAATGCGATGATTGGGGTAAGATTTCGATGAATATGAAAGAGAAGTTATAGTTTCGATGGTTCATTTGAGCATCTTTGGTGCCAATTGAGGATCTATGGTCAGCATTGCGTCGAAGAAACCCGATTTGGTTCTTCCCATGCTTGTAGCATGATATGATCATATTGTAGGAAAAAGGTTGTGCATGTGGAATGCAAGTTACGTAGAGATACTTAGGATATCTGATCAATAATTAGATCAATTTTGTACTGGGGAATACAAGATGACATACATAATTCTATCATCAGGGTGGTCGTGGTGAGGTGTAATTTTGGAGGTTGTTGCTTCACTTATCCTCATTTATTTGGATTGTTTCTAGGTAATTTTTGTCATCTTTGGGCGGTAACATGAAGGTGTGTACTTGCAAAATATAAAATCAGCATATGGGTTGAATTAAGTTTAGTTAGAGTCTGCTTGTTAGGTTAAATTCCGAATTTCCTTTTAGTCGTGATGCATCTTTCTTTTGGGTGAGAAATCTTGCACTCGCAAGCTGGTCTTTCCACCACAAGGCTACATGCTTTCGAAATGGGTCCAAAGACATCTCTCTTCATGATGTTTGATATTGGCGTGGCCATTTCCTGGTCTTGCTACAATTGTTGTTTTGATGTTGATAAACTTGCGCTGGTTTAGTATGTAATCTTTGTATAGATGTTATTGCTACTGAGTGTGGTGCAAATATTAGCGCGAAATATATAAAATGATTTGTATTATAATAATGCCTCAACTATTTTTTGTGCCAGGCTCAGAAATACGGAGCGTCTAAGTTGGATAAGATCAGCAAGTTATGGCTGCTTTGGATGAGAACAGTTCGTTGTTTCCAATTTTTATTTTAACTATAATGGGACTGTCTGTAGTGCCTTATACTCTGCTGAAGTTCAGCCGTGCTGCTACAAAGAAGACAAGGAGCAATTCTTGCGAGTGTTCTGTTTGCATCAAATCAGGGAAATTTAAAAAATCAGTGACTAAAAAGGTGATTGTTCTTTTCTAGCTTTTGAGTCTTCCCTTGTCACAAATTGTGATGCTACTTTCTTGCATTGTGAAAATACATTGATCCACTTGGATGGTTTTTGGCAGGTCTCTAACTTGTCAACATGTAGTAACTTAATCCTCTTGCTGCTTTGGATCATCATGGCGTTTTTAGTTTATTACATAAGAAATATGAGTAAGGTATATACTTCCCCCCTTAAAGTGCGCTTAGTGATGTGACTTCTCTTTTTGCTGCTAAATAATTGTATCTGTACTTTTTGTTCTCTTTCAGATTCAAGTTTTTGAACCATTTAGTATTCTAGGGTTGGAACCTGGTGCTTCAGAATCTCAAATAAAGAAGGCATACAGGAGACTTTCTATTCAATACCACCCGGATAAAAATCCCGATCCAGGTCTAACCTCTATAGCTTTAGTCGGTTTTGACTTGGCTTTACATACAATCTTACAAATTCTCCTTGCTCTTTTGGTGACTGATTTCCATTTATTTGCTTATAGAGGCAAACAAGTATTTTGTGGAGTTCATAGCGAAAGCTTACCAGGCACTAACTGACCCTGTTTCTAGAGAGAACTTTGAAAAATATGGTCACCCGGATGGAAGACAGTTACCAGACTTCATCATCATGTATTATAACGCACCTTTCCTTCTCTTTTTGTGCATGCTAGGAGACATGAGTATGCATTTTAGATTCTCCCGAGTCACCTATTATATTAATTATGATTGATAAATTGGCGTGGTATTGGGTTCAGGGTTTTCAAATTGGAATAGCTCTTCCCCAGTTTCTTTTAAATATCAATGGGGCATCCAGCGGGATACTTCTATCATTGATTGTCGGAGTCTGTATTCTTTTGCCTTTGGTCGCTGCTGTTGTTTATCTCTCAAGGTCGTCAAAGTATAGTGGAAACAATGTCATGCGTGAAACGCTAGCCACCTATTATAGCCTCATGAAGCCATCTTTGGCACCAAGGTACTCTACATCTTCAAAAACTCTCCTAGATTACTTCTAGTTACTGTTGCTACTTGCTAGAGCATTATGATTTTCAAAAAATCTACTATATTCACTGCCATCTTACATGAAGAATGCAGAAAACTTTCAACTCACTTTGTTTGTAGAGTGTTTTTTTAGCAAGTATACCGGTTTACCATTTGACTGGTCATTTTCCCGAATAGGGGATGGGTGGAATAATTACCAGAGGCACAATACGGTGTGACGCTTATAAGGCTCTTCTTGTACTTTTCTGTTTATCTTTGTTTCAGCAAACTTATGGACGTGTTCATCAAGGCTCCTGAATACATGGAAATTCCAGTTCGTAGGGTAGATGATGAACCACTTCAGAAACTATTCCTACTTGTCAAAAATGAATTGAACTTCGAAGGTAAGAATATCAGGCAGGAACAAGCCAAGTTTTAGAAGCAGCATCCAGCTTTAGTGAAGGCACCTCCAAGTACTGATTCTTGTTTTTTGCCTTTATTCATGCCCGCCATTGAGCTGCAATGTTCTTCTTTCCAGACGCAACTGTTGATCCAAGCCCATTTGATTCGTGAATCAGCTGCACTGTCTCCAACTTTAGAAGCTGATAAAAAGTGCATATTGCAACTTGCACCTCGTCTTTCGGAAGAGTTGATTAAGGTCATTATCCTTGCTTTCATATGTTTTATGTTTGTAGCTGCAGTTTTTAAAAGGATACTCAGAGGATGCCTCTGATCCTTGAAATATTCCGCAAACCATATGAACCTTGAAGGTTTAAACTGGCAACCTAATCCACGGAAGTTTAAATTGCACTTCCAACAGGAGGTTGAGTAGCCAAGTTAGCTGATTGAAACAAACTGGCTAGATGGTGTCACTGCTGTTGGCTACGATGGTGGTCAGTTTGGCATGTGCTGCTCTTCTCATATATGAATTACATCTCTTTTCCAAATTTTATTATATGTGCTGAATTTGGTATGACATGATTGCGAACAGGAGTAATAGATGGCATATTCTGATTAGTATTGTGAATAGGTCTGGAGTAGAGATTATATTATTTGCTAAGCCAGGCAGTAAGTGTAGTCTTTTTGGTTTGGGACGAGGCTTGCTGCTTAGTTTAGCAATTAGAATCCTTGGATTTGTCTCGTCTTCTAAAGCCAAATGTTTCATATCTTTCTTATAATTGTTGCTATCAGCGTTTTTTTCCATGGTTCCCTTTTAACTTCTCTTCGTCAATGCAGATGACTATTATACCACGCACTTCCCAGGGGCACGGTTGGCTTAGGCCTGCTATTGGAGCAGTTGAATTATCACAATGCATTGTTCAGGTGCTGCTGAAGTTCACCATCTACGTTTAAAGACATTACAATTTATCATTCGCTAATCATTAAAATCTATTTAAGCTTGACCCACATCTTATTCATTTTTTGTGCTTATCTTGCGTAATCCATATGTGAATGGCGATCAATTGTGGGATTTCTTGCAGGCTGTACCCCTAAGTTCAAGGAAAGCTGGTGGAGGGTCCAGTGACGGTATTGCGCCGCTTTTGCAGCTGCCACATTTTACTGAGGCTGTAATAAAAAAGATCGTGCAAAAGGTGCTTACAATGGACAAAAATCTCTCGCAGACTGGATACTGGAGCCTTTGATACTAATTCGACTTTATGCTTTCTTTTGTAATTTATTCTGTGTTTGTAGAAGGTGCGTACAATCGAGGAGCTCCGAGATATGACACCTCAAGAACGTTCTGAGCTTCTTTCTCAATCTGCTGGTATCTCCCAGGCAGAAGCAGAAGATGTCGAGAGGGTACTTGAAATGATGCCAAGGCTAACCCTTGAAGCCAAGTGTGAAACAGAAGGCGAAGAGGGTATACAAGAAGGCAGGCGATATCGTGACCATTCATGCCTGGATTAATCTCAACCGTCCCGATGGCCTGATTGGCGCTCTCCCTCATGCCCCTCACCTCCCATTCCCCAAAGATGAGAGTTTTTGGTTTCTGCTCGCCGACTCAAACACAAACACAGTTTGGTTCTCCCAGAAGATACGTTTCATGGAGGAAGCAGCAGCTATAACTGCTGCATCCAAAGCCATAGAGGGAACAATGGAGGTCTCTGGTGCGAGCGTGAAGGAAACCAGTGCAGCTGTCAAGGAAGCGGTCGAGAAGGTGAAGCGTGGCTCTCGGCTGGTGTTGGGGAAGCTTCAGGCACCGGCTGAAGGGACCTACTTGCTGACATGTCATTGCCTGTGTGACTCCTGGATTGGCTGCGACGCGAAGACGACCTTGAAGGTGAAGATGCTGAAAAGGACTAGGGCCGGTATGCGTGGTCGTGGGGCCGTTGAAGAAGAGGAAACCCCATAAGATGATGGGATTGAGGAAGACGAAGAGGATGAAGAAGAGGGATCTGGTGGTATTCAGAGCGAGTCTAGCGAGGACGAGGAGGATAGACAAGAGAGCAAGAACTCAGCACCAAATCGGTCCAAACAAAAGAGATATCAGAATCGGAATCTGATGATGGTTCGGGCTCAGATGAGGAATAGAACTGGAAGGACAGTGTTCTGGAATCAGCATAAACCTTTTACCCATTGTGATGAACGAAATAGCGGAAGATGTTAAGTCCCAAATTGACGGATGAAAGCTGCTCATCTTTGAGCAGATCCTAACTTCGATAACCAAGTATTCAGCTGCGAAAGAACCGATGTATGCTCCAGTATACACTATGCGATACGATATATGATATACTGCGGGAAACTAGGTGGCCAAGTCCACAGTATGTGGCTTCGCGTGAGAAATTATAGGCACATTTTGATGTGTTAAGTGAAGATTAGATATACCTTAATTTGGAACTAGAGGCGAATTGGATTGATATTGAGTTTTATCTTAAGCAAATCGTCTTTCATAGCAAGAATGCTCCAGAATTGGGGTAACGGTTATGCTATTTGAGCTGATCTTTAAATCTTTTGGTGTTTTCATTAGGCTGTGTTTGTTTCATGAGTAAGTCCAATCATGAGTTAAAAAAAAAAAGAAATTATTTTTATAATTTGACATCAAATAAAAAAACATTGATTTAACTATGAATCAAGATTGATTTCAAATTAAAATTGAGTTATAATTAGTTTTATATTTGACGTTAGTTATAAATGTATTTATCATTATCACGTCATCCATGATGACTATCTTTTGTGTTTTAATCAAGAATCAGATAAGTATATAATTGAAAAATTAATTAAACTTTTGATTAATAAATTTAAGTAAAAAAAATTGTTGACAAAAATATTGAAATCTATATAACGTGTTGAAAATTTAATGAAAAAAATAATAAATTAAAAATTAATTGTTAATCGACAAGGATCGTGAGAAGATTTGTTACAATGAGTATAGTCCAACCTTGATGTATTTTCCCAAAGCTTTATCTAAATTGAATTCATCATGATATCGATGCATCGTCAAATGGATCAACAACTCGGTCATCAGTACAATTTTTGAAGGACGAAATGTATGTTATTTTATCTTGTTGTACATGCAAATGTCATCCCTCTCAGGATTACGTGAGATAACAGCATTTGACAATAACCCTACAAGAAAGCAAAGATGAACCACAGCTGAATAAGAGCCACACAAGTTTTGTTCAAGCATATTCCCCCAAAACCTGACTCCATCACCCCACCTCAACCCCCCACCAATTCCCTCTTCTATTCCTCCCATTTCTTTTCATTCACGTCCATCATATGAAGGCAAGAATCTCATAACTCAATCACTCAATGCTCTTGCTTGAATCAGCCACCATGTCTCTCCAATTTCGTCCACATTTCACCAAATCAAGTAACACTCATATCCTGTTTTTGCTTCAGCATGCATCCAATTGAGTTTCTTTAGTAAATTCCCTGCATTTTGCTTTTGCCCATTTCGAATTTGTTATTTTATCCAAGGTTTTGGTAGTTATGAGTTTTGATTTTTGTTCATTTGGTGTGGGTTTGCTTGCAGATTGTGGGAGATTTTGGAGCTCTGAGGAGCTTGGAGGAGTCAATCATGTTTTGCCTTGGTAATATTTCTCTTTAATGTATAATGGGGGTTTCATTTGTTGGTTCTGTTCATGAGCTGAATGGACTGGCTGCTGGAATCAAATGAATGAAGAAAAGGTTTAAAGCTAAATTACCAAATGTGAGAGCATTCTATGTGAAATGGGTTTGTCTGATAAGCAGTTTGTTTTCGGTTTTCGGACTCATGATGTTCCAATGTAATTGTTCACAGTTGTTCTGGTGTTGATTGATCATGATATTCGACGGCTCGAGCTCATGTTGGCTAACTTGGAATTGGAAAATCTATGGTTTTTCATGGATTGAAGATTGATTTGAGTGTTGGAATGAATGATGTAGGAATAGAGTGAGTAGGCATGGCAAAAGAGTTGACAACTGTTTCATGAGAAGAACGAATAAACTGAGGAGAACGATACGAGCTCATGCAAAGCGCTTGGGGTCAGGCTCTGATCGAGGAGGGGATAACGAGAAGAGTGGTTACCATCCGTTTGAAGATATTTTGATCTCTGAGGCTACGGGTGCCGAGGCGCGTCAATTAACAGCCGCAGAAAAAAGCAGGACGATGGTCGAGGTACATTTCGCATGATGATCGATAAAGAGCATCTTGATGCTGAGTTCTCCGAGTGAATAAATATGTGTAACTTGAGAACTTTTGTCCTCTTTTAACATCATCTCCAAAAATGCAACATAGCCCTTCGCAAATATGTAACTAGGCAGGAGGTAGAGACTTTAAACTAAAGACATAGCACATCTCAGCACTTCTCTTTGCCTTCTTATCAGGTGAATAGCAAAGCCACATTGATGTTCTCTGGTATGGCTGATAACGGAGTGCATCATAACCTTTTCTGGCCGGATCTGCCTTACCTGACAGACGAACATGGAAGTGAGTGGTACTTGTATGGACCTCAACTTGTTTCGCTATATCCATCCTGTAAAAGTTTTCCATGGCTCAGTGTACGGTTTTAATGTTCCTTCTCATTTTTATTGTATCAGACATTTACTTTCAAGTAAACGTTGAGGATGACATTATGCAATCACTGACGTCCGGAGATAACTATGTGGTAAGAAGTTCACTGATACGGAGAACACGTGCATGTGTAATCAAGAAATTTAATGTGCGTTTTCATTTGCAATTCTATTTTCATCTGTTGGTTTGCTTGTCTAGTTAGTCTTATTTTCTACTTTATCATGATGCAGCAAGTTATGTTGGGCGTAGAAACAAAAGATATGTTGTTGGACGATGATAATTTAGCAGACGCAGCACTTGAATTCGATTTTGAGGGCATTGACGATGACGATAGTGACTTTGATGAGGAAGATGAGGACAGTGACGATGATGACGAAATTGCTGGTCTTGGAGGGGTAGGAACTTCAGCTCATCATATGCTTGCGTTATCCTGCTATGTTACGAGCAATGTCAAAATTGCATCTTATTCCCCTGTTTATGTAGGAGTGGGTGCAGATTCTTGACGACGACGATGATGTCCTCGACGATGATGACGACGACGACAACGACGACGACGATGAGGATTCCGATGGTTCTCTAGGGGACTGGGCACAATTGGAAACCATGCGTTCTTCTCATCCTATGTACTTTGCTAAAAAAATTGCTCAGGTGCCTTTTCTGACTGCATTGTAATTTGTGTTTATCGCTTCACAACATATTAAACTTCCGAATGAAGAAATTGTCTCACAGTTTATGAGGTAGACATATCACTGGGAGCGTTGTTTTTTTTTCCTGAGCATTGGAATTTTCTTACTGCGGTTGCTCCTTGTTTCTTAGGTCATGCAGATCTGAGAATCCGTGTATCAGTAGTTTCTTAATCAATGTTAGTTTTTCTAATACCGTCGTCGTTTTTGTTAGGCACAAGTTGAATCAGCTAATCCTATAGACTATATGAAGCAGCCTCGAAATGGTCTTTCTATTGAAGGCCTCATACGACCTGCACTCATCGAAGAACAATCAGGCATCCAGATGCAAAGGTCTCACCACGAAACTGATGAAAGTGAGGATGCCTACAAGGA
>JAOVYX010020714.1:0-16688 GCA_035668315.1 Drosera spatulata | reverse complement strand
GGGCTGTTTATTGGAAGAGAATAGGAGACTGAATCAGTTATCTCCATCGCCACAGATAAGCTTATTTGTGGTTAGCCACGAATTCGACAAGCCCTTTTTTTTAACATCAATGCATTCAATAAATTCTGAACTCAGCAAAAAAGAAGCTCGTCTTTCTCGACTTGCAATGCACCGTCACCAATGAAGTTCATACCTTAATTGTAGCTCCTGATTCATTCCTAATCCTTGACCTAATCCTTGATATGTTGGACCCACTTCTGCCAATCAACCCACCAACCATGGTTTCCGAAATCACCGTATCAAGAGTAACATATTCAGCTGCAGCATAATTGGCCACAAAATTAATGCTACAGAAAACAAAAGCAAAAGCATTGAAAGAGATAAAACTTCAGCTACTAAACCAGACGCCAAACCTGCAGTGGGATCTACGTTGTGCGGGACTGCTCTCGTAGTAGTGATATTGTATGCTGGGCTTATGGGAATTACTTGTTTGGCTGGATTTAGCCTATTTAATTAAAAAAGTGTTACTTTTTTAAACAAAAAAAAGGTACAAACCACAAGCTAGCCGTGCATATATAAGAAATTATCTAACCTCAGCTGACAGCCAATCTCATCCACGTCACCTGAGACCTGAAGGCACCAAGACCATTAACAATCAAGTCTACTGGCTAAAAGCAGATGAAGCAGAATCCGCATTTCAGACCAGTTTAAAACAAACTGTGTAACCAAGGGCATCGTATCACTTTCCTAACTATAGTGATACTCCACTTCTGTAATCCAAAGACACATGACTACATGAGCAATAGTATTAATCACTCTGTCCATAAAAGATTGCAACATGATCTTTTTTTTATTAGCATCCCAAAAAGGTCATCTTATTACCTTATTTGGAAAGCCTCACACCAGAAGTACTAAATCATTTGTTATAGTAAGTTCCACTAACTCACTTCCCAATTGTTACATTAAAACCCCCCACTAACTCTTAAACTTGCAAGGACTTTTTAGTAACATATTCAAATTTCAACACACAAAAATTACCATGCTGGATCAATAGTTTTAACTTCCAACCTTTAATGGGACATGTAATGTGTGAAAACACACATATTTTATTTATGTTAAATCTATTGATTTGTCACGTTTGTGTCTTTTATATCATATTTTTAGTTTAGATTCTACTCTTGGGACATCCGAGGTTAAGGGTTCGACACCCGAGAACATCAGGAAACAGCCTCTTTATATAAAATAGAGGTAAGGTCTGTGTACATCACCTTGTCTTATAGGGATGTCCTCACCACACCCTACACTTGACGAGATTATGTGGGTACATTCTTTTCCTTTTCTTTGCATTATTCTATTTTGGGAGTTGGGACATGGATACTTCTTTTGCGTGTTTTCGTGAAAGATTTCATCGTGAGAAGTCATATTTGATGGCGTCAGAGAAGTTGGAACGGTCATGACGATTGATGATATGAAGATGGAGTTTTTGGAAGAGTTTTGATGCCGATTTCTATAGAGCAAGACGATGATTTTATGTATTGAATGTCTGTCGATGTGTTCATGTACATTTGAAATTGTTTCGAAGTCAAATAGACGTGATTTGAACTTTGAAGTTGTCACGACCTGTCCCAGCCTTGTAGTGATCTTGACGAGCTGTACAGAGACTATCTAGATGCTTGGCAGGCCTGTCACGACCGTGACAAGAAGCTGTCACGGTCGTGACGACTTATATCTCGAAGATTCCAGAGACGCTCGCGACTGTCACGACCGTGACAAGTCTGGTCACGGTCGTGATAGGATGATGTTCACTACAATAACAATAAATCAAGTCTTTATCCCATTATCAAGAAAAGATTGTTTCTTTAGGGTATCTGATTGAGTTAGAGCCATGTCGGATGAAGGAAAGATCAAGATAGAGAAATTTGATGGGACAAATTCCACGTTGTGGAAGATGTAGATGGAGAATTACCTCTATCAAAAGGAACTCTACCTACCCTTGGGTGGAGAGATGAACAAACCGGCGGATATGAGCAAGGAAAAATAGGATTTGCTTGATCGGAAGGCGTTAGGGACCATTCGCCTTTCGTTGTCATCGCCTGTTGCGTTCAACATCTCCAAAGAGAAGACAAATGAAGCTCTCATGAATGCTTTGACGAAGTTGTACGAGAAACCCTCAGCTACGAACAAGGTATTTCTAATTAAACGCTTGTTCAATATGAAGAAGACCAATGGGAAGCCTATAACAGAACATCTGAATGACTTCAATAATGTGATAGGTCAATTAGAGTCTGTTGGGATTACTTTTGCGGATGAAGTATTTGCTTTGGCTTTGTTAGACAGTTTACTTGACAATTGGGATAGCTTAGTTATGGCTATCAACAATTTGTCTGGAGAGGACGGTCTTAAGTTTAAGGATGTTGGTGATGTACTTCTGAATGAGGAAACTCGGAGGAAGAATTCTTCATCTTCAGATGCTTCTGATGGTGCTCTTAATATTGAAGAACGTGGTAGATCTTTGAAGAAAGGCAAGAACAAGGGCCGTGGTCGTTCTAAGCCGAGGGGTATGAGTGCCTCAAGAAGTGGGGTAACATGTTGAAACTGTGGAAAGAGGGGGCATCGCATTCGTGAATGTCCTATGAAGAAGTCTGATAAGAAAGAAGATAAAAATTCGATAAATACTTCTACTACTAAATCTGATTCATCTTATAGTCCCTTAAAACTGTCATGCAACTCCAAGTTTGATACTTGGATTCTGGATTTGGTGCTTTCTTTCATGCTACTTCAAATAAGCAGCTATTTAGAAACTATGTGCAAGGAAACTTGGGTAAAGTGTACCTTGGTGATGACGAGCCTTGCGAGATAGTTGGGAAAGATGATGTGCAGGTTTAGATGAAAAAATGGGACAATGTTGAACTTGCTGGATGTTAGGCATGTGCCTAAACTTACGAAGAATTTTATTTCTGTGAGTCAGCTATCAGATGATGGGTGCATTACCATGTTTGGTAGTGAACAATGAAAGATCAACAAAGGTTCCATGGTGGTTACTCGAGGGAAGCGGGCTGGAATTCTTTATGTTACTACATGCAAGAATAGCATCAATTTGGCTTTTGTAATATCCGATGTTACTGTTTGGTATCAACGATTGGGCACATGAGTGAGAAGGGAATGAAGGTAACGGTCTCCAAGAAGAAGCTGGATGGCTTGACAATGGTTGTCTTGTCGTTTTGTGAAGGCTGTGTGTTCGAAAAACAGAAAAACGTGAGCTTCTCAATGGGCACCCATGCTTCAAAGGCCGAAAAGTTGGAGCTTGTTCGCACAGATGTATGGGGACCATCAAAGGTAACATCTCTTTGTGGTGCAAACTACTATGTTACCGTCATTGATGATTCTACCAGAAAGTTATGGGTCTACTTCTTGAAGAACAAGTCTGATATGTTCGATGCGTTCAAGAAGTGGAGGAGCTTAATAGAGAATCAAACAGGTCTAAAGCTGAAATGCTTGAGGTCAGATAATGGTGGTGAGTATTGCAGCCAGGAGTTCGAAGACTATTGTGCTTTGAATGGGATCAGACGTGTGAAGTCTGTTCTTGGAACTCCGTAATAGAATGAGGTTGCTGAACGCATGAACAGAACTATTGCAGAGCATGCTAGAAGCATGAGATGTAATGCAAGTCTGCCGAAACAGTTCTGGGCTGAAGTTGTGAATACTACATTTTATTTGATCAACAAAGGACCATCAGTGTCAATTGGCTGTAGACTACCCGAGGAGGCCTGGAAAAAAAAGGAGGTAAATTTATCACATTTACGAGTTTTCGGTTGTATCTCCTATGTCCATATTCATGCAGCTGCACGGTCTAAGTTGGATGCAAAGTCCAAAATTTGCACCTTCTTGGGCTATGGTGAGGATAGATATGGTTAACAGTTATGGGATCATGAAGGTCGCAAGGTAATTAGAAACAGAGATGTGATCTTCAATGAGAAAGTCTTCCACAAGGATCAGCTTGTTGGAAAGAGCAAACAGATAGTTCATGAGTTCTTTGATCTTGATGGCTCTTCTAGTGATGTGGAAGGAAGTAGGTTGGAGCGTTCGCCAGCACAGGATGCTCCAACTGAATAGGATGATGTCAGTCAGAGTGAGACAGAGTCTTCGTCATCGTTTTCGTCTACTGCTGCCGAGCCAATACAGACCATAACACAATCATCTCCTTCATCGTCACTGCCACCATCTCCACCATGTCATGGTGCGATTGGACGATCGATTCGTGAGAGAAAGGCCCTAGATCGGTATCCTTCTTCTGTTAATTATTTGTTGCTAATTGATAATGGTGAAGCGAGTTGCTGTGAAAATGTAGGTTAGTGACAAGGTCGAGTGGGAGAAAGCGATGGATGATGAGATGGAATCGCTACATGCCAATCACACTTGGGATTTGGTTCCAGCTGGGAAGAAGTCGATTCAGAATAAGTGGGTGTACAGGTTGGTGGTGAAAGGATTCCAACAGAAGGCAGGTATCGATTTTACAGATATTTTCTCTCCTGTTGTTAAGTTGCCTATTATACGAGTTGTGCTGAGTTTGGTTGCAGCTAAGGATCTTCATCTAGAGCAGTTACATATGAAAACTACTTTCCTGCATGGTGACTTAAATAAGGATCTGTATATGCGACAGCCTGAAGGTTTTGTAAAGAGAGGTAAAGAACACTTGGTCTGCAAGTTGAAGAAGAGACTCTATGGTTTGAAGCAGGTCCTAAGACAATAGTATCTTAAATTTGATCGTTTCATGGTGGGAAACGGTTACAAACGCCACCACAAGGACCATGGTTGTTACTTCAAGAGTTTCGATGATTCTTATATTATTCTACTACTGTATGTGGATAATATGTTAGTTGCAGGTGCTGACATACGAAGAATCAACAGGCTGAAAGAGCAGATGGCTAGAAAGTTTTGTATGAAGGATTTGGACGTTGCTAAATAGATTTTAGGTCTTATAATTGAACGGGACAGAAAGATCAAGGAGCTGAAGTTGTGTCAGAAGGAGTACGTGTTAAAGGTGCTAGAGAGGTTCAACATGAACAATGCCAAATCCGTGTCTACTCCTTTGGCTGGATAGTTCAGAAATCTTTCGAGACGAGACAGTCCGAAATTTGATGAGGAGAGGGACAAGATGGCTAGAGTCCCTTATGTTTTTGCGGTTGGTAGCCTCATGTACGCGATGGTCTGTACGAGACCAGATATTTTCCAAGCAATGGGAGTTGTCAGCAGGTATATGTCAAATCCTGGTTTTCAACACTGGAATGCTGTGAAATAGATCCTCAGCAAGATATGGTGTTGAAGTTTGGTGGTGCAAAGGTGACATTGTACGGGTTTTCAGATTCTGACATGCCTGGTGACGTCGATACGAGGAAAAGTACAACTGGGTATGTGTTTACTCTTGATAGCGGTGCGGTCTCGTGGGTATCTAGACTGCAAAAGGTGACGACGTTGTCGACAACTGAGGTGGAGCACATGGCACTTTCGGAAGCATGTAAGGAGCTGATTTGGTTGAGGGATCTCATGAAAGAAGTGGGGCACCGGCAGATTAAATGCAAACTACATTGTGACAGCATGAGTGCAGTTTATTTGACGCGGAATTCTGTCTATCACTCTCGAACGAAACACATTGATGTTCGATATCATTTTATCCAAGATCATGTTGAGGATGAGTTCTTTGAGCAGGTGAAGATTGCTACGAAAGACAATCATACGGACATGTTTACCAAGTCAGTTACAACGGAGAAGCTGAAGTCTTGTTTAGCTTCTATTGATCTTGTTATGTAAGTTAGCAAGTGATCGTTGATGATGTTTCGTGTTGATTGATGTTTAGAATCACTCCCAAGTGGGAGATTTGATAGGATGGTCCTGATTTCATTCTGGAGTGATGTTGAGCATTTGTCAAAGACAGGCACGCACAACCCATGAATGGTGGCAGGGCCGTGCGCGATGTCTTTCTGTGATTCTCTGAGCATGGGCTTGACATGGCCGTGCGCAATGCATCCGTACGAGATCTGATTTTTTTTTAAATCATTTTATTTTGGATCTAGAAATACCCTATGTAAGCAGAACTCTGTGTATCATATTTTCATAATGAATTTCGTCGACGATCATGGGTTTTTTCTTTCCCTTGAGGGTTTTTTCATTGTGTACGAGAGCATTTTTTTTCTTTCCTTCTTGAAAAGGCAAATTGAAATTGGTTTTCCTTACATGAAATGTCATAACCCACCAAAAGGACATTGTTCTATGTGTCCGGAATTTTTTTTTCCCCAACTGCTTAAATGGCTTCTTGTGGAGATTGTGATTTCTCTTACTGTAAGGCCATGCGCCATTCAAGAAATGTGTACAAGAAAGGTTTGTAAATGTATAACTACATGATTGTCAGTTCTATCAAGCTCAAGAGTTATGGCATTACTTTTCTTTTCTTTTTCTCACAACAGCTTTGGTAGAAATTCAACACCACATTATAGCATTGATGTCAGAATTGCAACCATCCTTAAAAAAAGTTTTATTGATTTCTAAATAATGACTTTGTCTACAAATCGGACACTTATGTCAAGAACATTTTCTTCGTAGGTCCAATTCTCCGTGAAAAACAACCTGTCAGTTTGAGGCAACACTGAGTTTTTTCCTCTGTCATGTAGATCAGAGGGGGAGTTTTCATTATTGGGTATGTATAGTTGTGTGAGCTGAAATGATGTCATCTAAGAATAAATCATACCCCAAAACCTTCAAATTTCTCTTTGATCATCCCATCCAAATGATGAGGTTGCCAAGTAACTGGTATACGCTTCTCATCCTTCACCATGAAAGTCAGATCCTACTAATCTGATGGCATGATCATTATAATTATAAGGTCTAAATTCCAAACTTGGTGATTAAACTTAGCTTTTCAATTGAATAAATGCATGAACTTTTGAGGATATCTGATGTGCAGGCGTATCCCCTCTAAATTGTCCGACAACTGCTATTCGATATTTTTCGAGATCCGTTACCTGACTATCTGGTATCCAATATTTAGAACTTTTTACCTTCACTTTTTCCTAACTAATAGAAATCAAAAATATGAGTTGGATTTTCTATAGCCATCGAAAGAGCGAAGCTATAAAAGCCAAAGTCCACAGATTTACAAGAAAACCTTGTCCTGGTATGTCTTCCCTTACCACAATGTAAGAGCTATGCATCCTTTCTAGACAACTCAATTCCACAGTTTCCTTGAAAAACCATACTGAACCAGAACTCTAGAAATGAGTAATTTGCAAAATTTTTAACTTACCTGAGAATTGCCCACCTTTTTTATTTATCCTTATTTCTAGGGAAGAGCAGAAGAACCTGAACAGAGTATAACTATAATAACCCGAGCTCCAACCCACCAAAAGCTCTAGAATGGATACCAGAGACATTAACTGATCGGCGGAGAAATTGTATCTTGGAGACAAGCCTTTCACACATCTAAATGGTACTAGTTCTCCTTGCAGCATATTCATTAATCACACTGAAAACACATATTCAAACGAGAGTGCTCGAAAACAGATCAACTCAAAAAATGGAAGAAGACAATCAAGTCAGATTTGATTGTAACAAAAGCTTCCCAGCTTGATCGAAAGTGAATCTAGATCAGGAAACTCACCATGAGAATTAGCTCCCCTACCTGATGAAGCGCTTTTTCAGCATCGGTAATTTTATCCTCGTTACTTTTGGAGGTAATAATAATAACGTGTTCTTCATAAGGCCGCAAACAAAAAAAAATCTCATTAAGTCAAACTTATACCTGGGATGATTAATTCATCAAGTCAAAATTGCATGGTAAATCAGGTCATGACTAAAGAACCATTTAGCTGTGCCTAGAAAAGTGTGTCGTGTCTTACTCATAAAAAATCTAGCACTTTATAAAATTTCTCAAGTTTCGTGAAACTTGCTAATAGGATTAAAATGGCATAAGATATAAGATGCCATTAACCGCGGATGAAAAAAAGCACTTCAATTGTTTTATTTGTTTATAGACAATTTATAAGCACTTTTGGAGGCAGTCATCGAAGTGCTGCGAAGTTAATTTGAGTACTGCTTAAAGCTTACACTAAAAGACCCTAAACTAAACATCTATGATAGAGTGGTAACATGAGTTCTTACGCTCAAATTCTCTAGTATCATTTCCTTGCTTAAACCTAGGCGAGAAAGTAATTCTTCGCAAAGGTTGTTAGAGCTTCAACTTCTCCTTTTTGATACAAATCGTCACAAGTGGATGAGCATTCCTTCAACTTAGAGTAACCTCTTTAAACTTGCCTACACAATCACACATGTTGCACATCAGAAATAGCATCTCCGTCCAATATTCTCCAACGCTTGATTTAAATTGGCCTTTAGGTCTTCAGACACAACATGAATTAAGCAAACCAGCCAGACCTTTACGTAAACAACATAAAACAAACCAGAACTTGCATCTCTCTACTGTACATGAAATTCAGTTCAATCCTAAGTCAGCTCCAGCCTCCGTCCAGGTGGATTCTCTACTCAACAATCATCACAACAATCCCCAAAACCACATATCAAAACCAAATAAACGAACACCACAACAATAACATGATCATATTCGAAACCAAGGAAATACAGCGAGAGCATCGGCGATCTTGACATTGGCCTTGTGACTTCCCTCACCCTCTGAATCCTAACCCCTTGTTTCCCAATCACTTTCCTGATCTCCCTCGACCCCACCACCACCCTAAACAACACATCCCCTCCTCTCCTCCTCTTCGCCCCCGGATCATCCAACGGTCCCGATGATTCGTCCCTCGTTCGCTTGGCGGGGTGCTGCCGAGTGACGGGTAGTTGGGTGGGCGAGACTTATTCAATTTCATATTTGAGTTTTGTTCAGTTTTAGCAAAAGGGACATCCGCGAAAGGGGATCACCCAAACCGGAGACCAGGGTCTCCTATAGTGAGATACCCTGATATCAAAATTTGGATCAAAAAATGTCACCATCAAGTCACTGTAAAACAAGACTCTTTGTGTTTTATACCACGTAATTATCTCATCAATTTATGGATTTACACTCTTTTCACACATTTACCCTCATTATACCAGCAAACAAGATATAACACACACCATGCAATAACACTCCACAGCACTCAACATTTTGCACATAGCACAAACAGTTACAGGTAGTATTTTATATTAGTCATATTTAATGACTACGTCCAAAAATTCCAATGCATATTAGTATACTCACGGTATAATAACACGTGTCGCCACAAACAATAAATCTAAACGTTATCTTTTATCACAGTTTTTCGCGTGCACACGTTCAGCCTCGTCCTTAAGTGACAACGAACAACACCTTCAAGTCCTATAATAAAATAAAATACGCGTATTAAGAGATACTCTTATGCATGATGTTTACATTATGGAGTTGAGCATTAAACACTCTTATGCAGTTTGAAGGATCGGAATCACTGTCCATAGTAACACGGTTCGTGTTGATACCACACGGCTCGTGTTCCCTCATAATCTGAAAAACGCCTTACTACCCATAATGACACGGCCCGTGTTGATACAACACGGCTCGTGTTTCTTCACAATCTGGAAAAATGGCTTATTGCCCAAAATGGCATTGCCCGTGTTGCGTCACAACCTAAAAAAAGGTTTATTGCCCATAATGACACAGCCTGTGTCGATACAACATGGCCCGTGTTGCTTTACAATCTGAAAAATGGCTTATTGCCTAACATGACCCTTCGATGCGTTTAAATCTATATCTTCGCGTATACAGTTCCAAAAATTATTTCGTAAAATTTTACATAAACTAAACTTCATAATTTTTCCACTGAATTAATTATATCAAGAAAGCTTACCAATAATGGCACCTTGATATATCAAGAAAGCTTACCATAGACATAAGTGTACTAATTCCACTGAATTAATTATATCAAGAACGCTTACTAGTACATGGTTGTCAAGACGTGACACCTTCGTTTCATACAGTCCAATAGCCTTTGACAGGGTCATGACCATGACAAGGGTCCAATGATACTCCTAACCATTATTATATCCAAAATACCTGCTAAAATAACCCTCAAAGCACATTGGACTTCAAATAACTCTTTATTGATATCACATAAGGTTCACCCTACCAGTTACGATTGAGTTGGATCAGTGTTATAATTTCTAGGTAAAACACTAGTGGAAAGAAAGCATAAAACATCAGAAGATCCAAGATTTCCGACATTGTAAAGAAGAAAGCCGTAATGCAACCTACTACGATCACTGGCAGAGAACATAGAGGTACCACGAATAGTATCCAGTACACGATCTTCTTGGTAATCGGGTGCATTGTGAGTTGTGGTGGTGATGAAACTCTAATTTGGTGAAGAGTTCACTAAGGTTTCACCTCCTATTTATAGTACATAGTATTTAGAAAAGGTCAATGAAAAATCCAAGGAAATCTGAATTTTGAACTACGTATGATTAATTTATCACGCATGGGGGACTTTACGTAGTAAAGACAAAGGAGATCTGGATTGAACTATGTGTGATTCATTTATCACGGGTAGGGGACATTGCATAGCAATGACAAAGGAGATCCGGATTCGATAATCTAATCTTTACGCGTGATCCAAGATCCCGTTATCTCCTCACTGATTTGATCATTTATTGATCCATGCTAAACTCAAACTCAATTTTGTTGTTCCCAGAAAATCATCACAATTCAACTCCCAATAGTTAGCAAGAAGCAAAGAAAATAAGTTTGATGACAATATCAAATATAGGAATCCTCGTTTACCAATCCAAGAAGTAGGCATATGCTTATGCTTCTATATAAGAATTTAACCACTTACACAAATAATGTGTTGTAACTTTGACATGAAGATAGATTTTCTTTCGCAACGATTCACAATTCCTATTTTAAAATACTAATTTCAGAGAATTTTTTTTTTCAAAATCCTCAAACATAAGTGTACTTCCCTTGATATCTGAACTCATATGACTTATAACTTATGATACATAAAACAGTATACGCAAACACTAGTGGATCCAACCAGCACAGTGAACATACACCATATCTTAACTATATATGATCATACAAATATCATAGACAACTATCTTTGTTGTCCAAGAGATTTTTTTCACTTATGTAAGTAACAACTTCAGGTTTACCATATATCAGTATTGATAAGCAACAGAAGAACACACGAAAGTGTATACTCAGAAAGCACACATGTGCACATCTCTAATACAAAAAATTTTGAGGGTACAGACACAAAAAACAGTGGGTTCTTATTCCTTATTTCCAGTGTTACTATCAGAGCATGTTTTCTCAATGTCACTTTATGGCACATCCTTTTGCTTTCAAAATCCACGATCATCGTTCTCTTCTATATTCTCATCTATATGAACATCACTGTGAACCTTAATAATCTTTAATTATAATTGTAATATTGTCAGAGCATATAAAGTCTTATATCTGACTATTATTCCCAGTAGATCAACCATCAAATTGTGAAATTTTATTAATATCTCATAACATCATCTTACAGCCTCATCTCTACCTACTATAGCATAAGATCAAACATATAGGTCCTAAGATTAATATAACTGGTATCATGACATATCACACCACAACATCCAATTCCTCAAGCGTTACATAGAAAAATGCAATGATACTGATCACCCCACCAATGAGTGCAAGATAGAAAGCCATTACAAACAGCACTCCAAGTAAGAATTTCATCACTTTCTTGATCATCGGATGCATTGTATTTCTCTTTGATGAATTATAAGAAGGATTGATCCTTGAACCACGAAGGAAATCAATGGCGTTTCAATCCTTATTTATACTACGTAGAGTATAATGGGAATCAAGATAAAATCTAGACAAAATCTAAATTTTCTTATCTCCATGATCATGCTGATCTGCGAAGTGACCCGATTTACTGCAGTGAGATACCCTCATACCAAAAGGTTGATAAAAAAATATCATCACCAAGTCACCGTATGACACATTTGACAGATACAATGCTCTTTGTGTTTTATACCACGGAGTTATCTCACCAATTTATGGATTTACACTCTTTTCACACATTTATCCTCATTATATCAGCAAACAAGACATAACACACACCATGCAATAACACTCCACAGTACTCAGTATTTAGCACATAGCACACAGCAGTTGCAGTCATTATTTTACGTCAGTCACATTTAGTGACTACGTCCAAAGATTCCAATGCATATTATTATACTCACGGTATAATAACACGTATTGCCACACACAAGAAATCTCAACATTACCTTTTTATCACAATTCTTCATATGCACACGTTCAGCCTCGTCCTTACGTGATAATGAGCAACGTTTTCGAGTCCTATAATATAATAAGATATGCGTATTGAGACACATTCTTGTGCATGATGTTCACATAATGGTGTTGAGCATTAAACAAAACAGCCCATGCAGCTTGAAGGACCGGAATCACTGCCCATAGTGACACGGTCCGTATTGATACAACACGGCCCGTGTTCCCTCATAATATGAAAAATGGCTTACTGCCCATAATGACACGGCCCGCGTTGATACAACACAGCCCGTGTTCCTCCTCAATCTGGAAAAATGGCTTACTGGCCAGAATGACACGGCTCGTGTTGCTTCACAATCTAAAAAATGGCCTACTGCCCATAATGACACGGCCTGTGTTGATACAACACGGCCCGTGTTGCTTCAGAATCTAAAAAATGACTTAATTCTCAACATGACCCTTCGATGCGTTTAAATCTATAACTTCGCGTATACAACTCTAAAAATTATGTCGTAAAATTGTACATAAACTAGACTTCATAATCTATCCAATGAATTAAAATTTATATCATGAAACCTTACCAATAATAGAAATTATTTGTTTAATTATATATTTTTTGCTAGATAAGTCAGTTTGTTGTTTCTTCACTAATCAGCTCATAACTCCTTATTACAACTCCAAATCCGGATTTTAAAACTGTTCTGGAAACTATACTTCAAGGGCTTTTCATTGATATAAGGCTCGTTTTCTAAATCTTTTTGTGTAATTTCAGATTAAGCCACAAAATCAATTCTATAACCAGTTTTTTTTACAGATGGATATATCCGCACGTTTTTATTTATATCTTGAGATCCACAATTTCAAATCATGATATATTAACTTTATTATAAATTAGACATATGAATGTTTAACATATATTAAAATCCAAATTTATCTCAGAGGTTATGATTTTATACAAAATTTCTAATCTTACATATTATGCTATCCAGAATCTCAAAAATTGATTTTTCTTCAATCATGGTTTCTTCATGTTTTTCGTTCATACAAATTCTTATGATCCTATGACTATATCGAGACAAGATCAAACAAATGTTTCTCACCTTCACTTACCATGATCATCAATGGCGACGGTGAACTCCAACGAATGACGGTTTGAACCGTGAAAGGTGAATAATGATAAGGCCGAGCTTTGGCCGCCTTGCTCCTCTCCACGAATCCATTGTGAAGTGTTGGAGAAGAGATGGAGATGAGAGGAGATTGAGAAGTTTATGATTAAGGTGAAGAGTGAAGTGGGAAGGGAAGTGGAAGAAGGAAGTGGAGGAATTAGGAGAAGTGGAGAGAAAAGAGAGAAAGTGAGGATTTGAAAAATAAATCCCACATATTTGTATGACGTGGTTTAATTTACCCATAATTAGCATATTTGTATAACTTTTGTAAGGCTATTAGCTCAAATTATCAAATTATGAACGTATTTTTCAGATCATCCAATAAAGATAATTCGTCTTGTTAATGCTGGAGAATTTACGTAAAAAACATTTAATGAATATTGCATGTCTATTGGTATTACTGTTGAGCACTCTGTAGCTCATGTTCATACACAAAATGATCTAGCTGAATCTTTAATAAAAAGACCTTAGTTAATTGCAAGACCATTACTTATGAAAAGCAAATTATAGACTACAGGTTGAGGACATACAATACTTCATGCTGCAGCATTGATACGTGTTAGGCCTGCAGCCTACCACAAGTATTCAGCATTACAACTCGTATCTTGTCAAGAACCAAATATTTTGCATCTACGAGTTTTTGGGTGTACTGTATATGTTCCAATCGCATCATCCCAACGAACAAAGATGGGTCTCCAACGTAAATTTGGGATATACGTTGGTTGTAATTCTCCCTCAATAATACGATATCTCGAACATTAACGGGAGATGTGTTCACGGCAACATTTGCAGATTGTCATTTTAATGAAAATGAATTCCCAAAATTAAGGGGATAAAAGAAGAATGAAGGATCACATATTTCATAAAAAATTTGGGATGAAATATAATGGAAATCATCATTACTGTCCTCTAATGATTCTCGTACAAGTCAATCTGAACATAAAGTATTAGAAAGAATAGCTTTGAAGCCAAGTATTCAACTTCCGCTAGATTATTTGGTTCTTGAAAGAAGGCTTAAAGTCAGGCACCTATTGGATGAATCAAAGGAAAACTCTTACTAGTCTTCTTTCTCTATTAGGTGCAACAAAGGAAGATCTAGGTGAGGTTGAGTGCTTGCCAGAATTCCAATATCAAATGAATCCAATACTGACAATACCCTACAAGAGTGTAAACCTCGCCTGAAGCATGGTAGACCTGTTGATGCGAGAGATACAGTTCCTCGTAAAAGAAAATCAAAAGGTAATAATGTTCTCGAAGAAATCATACCAATGGATAAATTCATAAAGGTGATTGATGAAAAGTTAGTAGCTAATGATGCTAATAAGGATACTATCGAGAGACAATCACTTACAAATGAAGAAATCTTGATCAATTATGCTTATACTCATATTGTGTGGGATAAGAAGGAAATCGAGATAGATGATATTTTTGCTTATAATGTGGTCTTAGATATCATGAATCCAAATATAGAATCACATAGTGTGGATGAATGTCGAGAAAGAGATGATTGACCAAAATGGAAGAATGTAATTCAAGTCTGATTGGATTCTTTGGTTAAACGTGAAGTTTTTGGACCAGTAGTCCAGACACCACAAAATATCAAAGCGGTTGGATATAAGTGGGGTTTTCTTCTAAAACGAAATGAGAAAGAAGATGTTATGAGATATAAAGCGCACCTAGTTGCTCAAGATTTTTCACAGATATCAGGCTGTGATTATAATGAAACCTATTCTCCTGTGATGGACGGAATTACGTTCCACTTCTTAATTAGCATGGCTGTTAAAGAAGGATATGATATGCATCTAATGGATGTTGTGACAGCATATTTATATGGATCATTAGACACTGACTTATGCATAAGAATCCTGAAGGAATTAATATGTCAATGATATACAACAACGAAACTTCTACTCAATTAAATTATAATGGTCATTGTATGAATTAAAATAATCCGGACGAATATGGTATATTCGTTTTAGTAAGTACTTGTTAAAGAAAGGATATATAAATGATAAAATATATCATTGTGTTTTTACCAAGAAATCAAATTTTGGTTTTGTTATAATTCCCGTATATGTAGACTATTTAAATATCATTGGTACTTCAGAAAAATCATACAAACGAACGATTATTTAAAAAGAAAATTTGAAATGAAAGATCTTGATAAAACGAAATTTTGGCTTGGCATACAGATTGAGGTTGTCTGCATCCCACAACATTTCCTGTAGGCAACCCGATGTATAGCACACTAGACATGGGTTTCGCCTCAATGCCATACTTCTTAAGGAAAGACTTGGCAACAAAGGATTGAGTTGCATCGGTATCAAAGAGCACACAAGCCGAATGAAAGAGAATTTGAAGGTTATCGGTCACTGCAGCTTCGCCTTGCTGCGCCTCTTAGGGATTCATTGAATACACCCTTCCTGGTGGGGGTCTGGGCTGGTTCCCAGCTGGTCTCGACGCTTGCGCTCCGGACTGTCCTGTGGCTGCAGGCCCCTCTGCAACGTTCCTATTCCTGTTGCCTCCCTGGAAGCAGAACTGGCTTCTGTGACCCTTCCTCCCGCAGGTGAAGCAGGTTACCGGGTCAGCATAACATTTTTGGGAGACATGCCCTGTCTTGCCACAGTTGTAGCAGACCACCTCAGCCATGGTCTGGTTTCGGTTACTGGGTCTTCCCCTTTGAGGTTGTTCTGATTGCTTCGCTGTCCGAGCTGTGGATTAGAAGAGCGTCCCGGTTGGTTTCCGCCTCCCTGCGCCACGCTCGCGGAGCTGGGTGAAGGTCCACCCTGGTAGTTCCTCTGGGGTGCACCAGGATATCGGAATCCACCGGACTTGCCCGCCTTGGCATCGTCCCGCTTGCGCTTCTTCTCGGTAAAAACCGCATCCTTCTCGGTATAAGATCGCTCCAGGTTCACAGCCTTGTCGTACATTTGCTAGTAGGAAACAAATGTGTGACTCATCAGGTTGTTTCTGAGCCTCCAGTTGAGACCCTTCAAAAACTTCCTCTTCTTCTCGGCCTCCGTACTGTAGAATGAAGGCGCGAACCGTAATAGTGTTGTAAACCTTGAAGCGTACTCAGCAACGCTTCTGTTTCCTTGAATCAGAGACGTAAACTCATCCCGCATTTCGTCCCTTAGGGACTCTGGGTAGAACTTATCGCAGATCAGCTCTTTGAACTCCTCCCAGCCAAAGGTAGAAAGTTCTGCACGCTC
>JAOVYX010020713.1:0-14420 GCA_035668315.1 Drosera spatulata | reverse complement strand
CCCCCCCCCCCAAAACACCAGGTGTAGAGGAGATAGACCTTGATTGTGCATTTGTTCTTGACCAGAGGGGGTGTCACTAATCAAGTGCTTATTGATTTCTTCAAGAGTGACACCTTTGAAAGAGCAACTAGTTTGCTCTTCTCTCATCACTGAGGTTGTTTCCTGTGATTCATACTCCACTATGATCACCTCCTCTGCCTATGTAGGAGTGAGATCTAGTGTTGAGATTTAAGTGATCCCTGCTTGCTCAGTGGTTTGCTGATAGTCTGCAGGTGATTCTTCTTTGGTAGACTTTGCTGCATTCGTGATTGGTGATGCTGACTCCTTTGTTGGTGATCCCTCTGCTGTTGGTTCAGTTGTTGTGACTCCCTCTATTGATGCCTCGCTGTCCTCTGCCTTTTCAGCTACAGGTTCCTCTGTTGCTATTTTCTTTTGTTTTTCTGATTCTGCTGTTGTAGATTCTGATAATGGAGACTCTGTTGCTGGAGACTTGGCTGCAGGGGACTTTGCTGCTGACTCTTCTGCAGTAGATGGTTCTGATGTTGATTGTTCTTTGATCCCCTCATCAGCTACCTCATCAATGGTGTCATCAGCATCATGGTCTTCTGGTTGTGGGGATTCATCATGACTATCATCATCATCCCCTGGTGATGGTGCTTTCCCTATGGTTGGTCTGGATAAGTAATCATAAATTTGCAGGGTTGCTGTCTTAACATGCTTGTCAACCAACCTTTTTAATTCAACCTCCACTTTAGAAGTGTGCACAAATTCAAACTGCTACAGCTGTGCCTGTTTGTGCCTTCTGGTTTTGAGGGGAATCTTTGATTTCCAGAGCCCCACTGAACAATATGTAGGGTTCAGTGGGCCTCTTTTTCTTGTTGGCCTCCATTCTTTGAATTAGAACCAGTTGCTCAATTTCTGCCTCTGTCATGCGATCAATTATCCCTATTTCTGTCCTTAAGCCGTATGGGTTTATCCTGTACCTTGTTGTTGGTCCTGAGGGAATGAGCCTTTGCCTTACAGCCTTGGACTTCGTTTTGATTGGAAGTTTGTGCTCCTTGATGAACTGTTGGATCATTGCTTCCTTTTGAGGTTTATGAAGTATTTCACCAGTCTTGGCCCTGTGATCCAGAACCTTCTCTTGAATGGCTTGAACAGTCTGCAGTGCCTTCAAAATCTCTTTCTTTTTTCTGGAGACTGTGTTGTAGTGATTGTTGTTGTGGCCCATGCTTCTCATACAGTTGAGGGCTGGTCAGCTTCAACCACAGCCAATTCCATTCCTACAGTAGGGACAGGAATGATTGATGTTGTACATGTCTCTGTTGGAGTAGTCCTTATTGTCAATGAGCCAGTAGTAGATATACTCAGTGGTTGCTCAGTCCGCATCCCTCTGAGTTTGGTTTCAATGGCTTCAATCTCCTTTCTTGTGTACCCTTGTGCACCTAGCTCTTGCCTGAACTGTGCCCTTGGTCCTTCTTTGATTTTGATAACTTCTCTGAGCTTCCAGGATAAGCTTTTGAAGGTTTTCAACAGCACTAGCCTTCAGATACTTCAAAGCGATGTTTGCATCTTCAAAGCTTCTGAGGTCTGCAGGACAAGTTTTCTTGTTGTCACCCTTGATCAGTTTTCCTTTTGCCTTTTCAGGCTTCCACTTGTCAGGCTGGTCTGCAGCCTTTATTGTAGTCTATACTATTACTGGTTTCTTTGAGAAGCTTATTGGTTGCTTCTCAATCTTCCTTACGTCAATTTGCTTGGCCACAGTCCACGGCCTTCCTTGTCGGAGAGTTTGAGTTTCTCCTTGAGGATGATGCTAATAATTCTTACAAATAGAGGTTGTCTGGCCTCTATTGCTTTGGTCAGTTGATACATCAGCAGCTTGGCCTAGTTTAGTTTATGCTTGGTAAGGATTGCACTCATAATTTCTTGTTGATCAGAGGTGATCTGATCCTTGGAGAACTCTCTTGACATGATCACCCTTTGACCACGTCTGCATGTAATTTGTGTTCCTTGGATAAATACTTCTTCATTGTCCGTATCCCTTCTTTCTGCCTATCCCTAATCAGCATTGCGTGCCTACCATCAGTTACCACAGAGGCCGGAATGTCTTTCGGTCCTTCGTTTGAAACCCTAAACAGCGGTTCGAAGTCATTTGGAGTGATGGTGATCCCAATTCGCTTGGTGGATGTGTATGTGATGTTTTGGAAGTCCTCAGTAACTCTGGACTTTTTAATGAAGTCTAATACCTCTTCATCATATATATTCTGCTACTTTTCTCACAGGAGTATTTTAGACCTGCATCTTGAATCAGCTCAGATATGTCCTTTACTTCATGTGATTCGTTCTTCAAAGTTTCAAAATCAAGAACCACTCCCGTCTACAACTCAATCTTTCTTGTTGGACTGTGTTGCTCTTGAGCTTGATCATTTTTGGATGGAGTATTGGATCGAGTATTGGCCATTTTTCAAAGGAATTTAGAGAAATCTTTCAGTTTGCAAGAGTTTAGATTTGAAAAGAGCGAACTAGGGTTTGCAGTAGAGTGCAAGAGAGATAGAGAATGTGAGTATTAGAATGCTTAGAGTGAGAGAGTGAGAGATTAAAAAGCGTTTTAGGTTGGAAAATTATTCATATTTATACTCTTTGAAAATGTTACCGTTGCCATGTAAAAACTAGCCGTTATGGAGATTCAGTCACAGATTTTGACTGTTGTGGAATTTTAGGCAATCAGTTTTAAAACATTATGTCTTTCCAAAAATAGAACTACAGTAGAGTAAGAATAATGTTGGTCTGCATTCTACATGTGCAGTAGAGTAGTAGAGCTTTTTGGTCATTTTATAGATTCAAATCAATCATACCCAATTCTCCTCGGAATTGAATAAATTTGCTCTCATCAAGAGGCTTTGTACTGTAATTTGTTTTTTCTGTTGGAATATATTCCAATTTAATGTGACCTTTTTGCACATGATCTCTGATAAAATGATATCTGACATCAATATGCTTGGTCCTGGCACGAAAAACTGGATTTTCTGAAATTACTATTGCAGACGTGCTATCACAAAATATTGGAGTTTTGGAAAACGTTATACCATAGTCTGCAAGTTGTGACCTCATTCATAATACTTGTGCAGCACAGCTTCCTGTAGCTATGTATTCTGCTTTTGTAGTAGAGGTTACCATGTGGTTTTCTTCTTGCTGAACCAAGAAATCAATCTTACACCAAGGAATTGGCGTGAACCACTTGTGCTTTTTCTGTCAACTCTACACGCTGCAAAGTCTACATCTGAATAGCCCATTAGTGTAAAATATGATTCCCTATGATACCATACACCCAGATCTGGAGTTCCTTTGAGATATCTCAGGATTCTCTTTACTACAGTGTAATGGGATTCTTTGGGATCAGATTGATACCTTGCACATACGCAGACTCAGTACTGGATGTCTGCTCTGCTTGCAGTTAGGTATAAGAGTGAGCCTATTATTCCCCTATATATTTTTTGTCTTATTTCTTTTCCACTCTCATCCTTATTAATTTTTACAGCTGCACTAATGGGAGTTTTCGTGTGGCTTGTCTTTTCTAATCCATATTTCTTGACTGCTGTACTTGAAGTCCTTGGAAATATTTCAATTCTCCCATTAAACTCATTTGAAATTTTGATTTCATTAATATAACAAATCTTTCACACAGTTTATTGTTAGTGCAGCCAAATATAATGTCATCAACATAAATTTGCATTAAGAGAATATGCTCCTTATGTATTTTAAGAAATAGGATGGTATCTACCTTATCTCTCTGAAAATTATTCTCACATAAAAAAGTTGAGAGAGTTTCATAGCATGCCCTTGGAGCTTGTTTTAAGCCATATAGTGCTTTGTCTAACCTATAGACATAATGATGATGTTCAAAGTCCTCAAATCCATGAGGCTGTTCAACATACACCTCTCCTTTCAGCTTTCCATTGAGGAAGACACTCTTTACATCCATTTGATAGACTTTGAATCCTTGGTATGCAGCATAGGCAAGGAACATTCTTATTTCTTCCAGTCATGCAACAGGTGCAAAAGCTTGAATCAAAATCAATTCCTTCTTCCTGTGAGTAACCTTTTGTCACTAGTCTGGCTTTGTTTCTGGTGAATGTTCCATATTCATCAGTTTTTTTTCTAAACACCCACTTACAGCCAACAACTGGATAATTTTTTTGGTCTGGGCACTAGATATCATACTTCGTTTCTTTGAAACTCATTTAATTTTTCCTGCATGGCATCAATCCAATTTGGATCACCTAGAGCTTCATTTGTTGTCTTTGCCTCCACTTCTGATATGAAGCGTGCAGACAGGCACTCTCTGGTTGTTGCTCTTCTAGTCTGCACAAGTGCATCCTTGTCTCCAATGATGTCATCTTGTGTATGTGCCTTGATCCATCTCCTTTTATCATGATCACTAATGATGTGCTCCAGTTGTTATTGTATTGTGGACTGCTCTGGCTCTACTGCATTACTATTCTCTTCTATGTGTGCAGACTGCTCATCCTTTTCTGCAACTTTAGAGCTCTTGTCTGCATCCTGTTCGTCATCTATGCATGCACATTCCTCATGAAAGACATTAGCATTACGAATGGATATTTCAGATTCATCAAAAGCAACAAGAACTGTCTCTTCAACTGTTTGTGTTCGCTTGTTATATACTCTGAAGGCTTTACTAGTAATCTAACTGATTCTTATGAGTTTAGAGGTTTGAAAAACTTGCTTTAGTCTGCTTTCCCTCTTGGCATGATTTGCACAGCTTGTTCTTTTTTAATTTGATTTGAGGAAGTCCTCCTCTTACTAAGTTTTCTGAGGACAACTTAGCTATGATTTTGAAGTTTAGGTGAGCTAATCTCTTCTGCCATAGCCAGTTTGTATCTTCAGTACCTTTTGTATAAAAACATGTAATTTGTGTTGAATGAGTTAAATTGAAGTCTACTGCATTAATATTTCCTTTTCTGGTTCCTACTAGCTTGACTTCTTTGATGACTTTGTCTTTTACTTGTCATGAATCATGAGTAAGAGAAACATCATATTTTTTGTCACATAATTGACTGATGGACAAGAGGTTATGTTCTAAACCTTTCACGTAAGGTACATCTCTAAAGATTAGAGAACCTGTACCAAGGATTCCATAACCTTTAGTTTTACATCTTGCCTCCTCCAAAGATGACTAGGGGTCCTTCTTTTCTGTAATCTTTCAGATTACTATTGTCCCCAGTTATATGGCCAGAGCATCCACTGTCCAAGTATCATACTTCATCCTGTTGTTCTTGCAGTAAAGGATTGAAAACTTGTACATGATACCCACAAATATGGGTCCTTGTTAGTTTTGGGCACCCACACTTGAATAATTTTCTTGTGTGGAGTCCAACATTCGAATGATTTGTGGCCAGGTTTGTCACAGATATAGCAGTAGACCCTTGGTCTTATTGCTCTAGGTGGTCTGCTAGTGTTTCTCTATCCCTTTTGTTACATTCTGCATAAGCAGATGATTTTTTGATATGGTCTTCTCCATGCAGTATTTGAAGTATTATTCCATACTGAGTACTTTGGTGCATACTGGGGTCTGCATGGCCTCTTGTTGGCTTCAATCTTATGATTCCAGGCCATATGCACATTGTGGTGTTTTGCACCAATTTGTGCTGGTACTTTGCTCAAGGATTTAACCCCTTGGGCTTGAGCAGTACAGGCCTTACTCCTCTGCTTTCCTTGTTCAGTAGAGATTTTACCCTTCTGCAAGTCTTTTGTAGAGGTCTGCTTTGCCTCTTTCTTACTGGTTGTGACATTATCATTCACTTTTGAGTGTGAAAGGTCATTCAACCAGTCCTTGTAGCCTAATCCTGACCTATCATGTGAGGATTGACCCATGTTTAGCATCTTTTGCAAATTTAGTGTCTTTCCATTCCTCGTATCTACTTGAGCTTGTAACTCATCATTTTTCTTTGTGAGTGTTTCCACTACTGCATTGAGAAGCTTTACCTTCTCATCTGATTTCTTCAGCTCATTTTGAGCCACTGGTAGGTAACTTGTTATACAGTCAATCTCTTCATATGCCAGATTGTAATTCTCTCTGAGATTTACAATCAGTCCGAGATTCTCTTTATGTTCCCTTGAAAGGGAAATAAACTTTTCAGAGGTTTTTTGAAGTGCCTCCTTCAATTCCTCTAGATTAGCATCTGAGTTAGAGAGATCGAATACCTGTTGTTTTTCTTCATTCCTTGCCATGAGACAGAGCTGACCATTTGAGATTGTCTCTTCATCATCTGAGTTTGTCTCACTCTAGCTTTTAGCAGCATAGGCCTTGTCCTTTTCTTTTCTTCTAGAGCTTCCTTTGTAGTATCACCCAGGCAAGGCCAATGTAGTGGCGGATGCATTGAGTAGAAAGGTCCGTAGAGCAGAGGGCAGTCTACAGATGTTGAGGATCACAGAGGTCGAATTGATAGATGAATTCAACAAGCTAGAGATAGAAGTTCGAATACCGTCACTGGAAGATATACTAATGAGTTTACATATCCAGCCGACCTTGCAAGAAGAGATAGTACAGGCCCAGAGGACGGACGAATCGATGTAGAAGATAAGGAGCGAGATTTACTTGGGGAAGGCCCCAGGGTTCATGATCCATGAAGATGTATACTCCATCCACCAGAATGGCCCACCAGACGTCATACTCCATCCACCCTGGAGGTAATAAGATGTGCCAAGATGTGAGACGAAACTTCTGGTGGGGCAATATGAAGAGAGAGATAGAAGAATTCGTGTCGAGATGCCTCACTTGCCAACAGGTGAAGATAGAACACCAGCGACTTGGGGGATTACTTTAACCCTTGAAAATTCCCACATGGAAATGGGAGTCAATATCCATGGACTTCATTACTGGACTTCCAACGAGCTCTGGGGGTAAGAGCTCGATTTGGGTCATTGTAGACAGGCTGACTAAATCGGCACAGTTCTTACCCATCAAAAAGACCTGGGATGTGAGGCGACTAGCGGGATTATATGTGAACGAGATTGTTAGACTGCATGGCGTACCAAGTTCTATCGTTTCGGATAGGGATGCCCGGTTTCAGTCACGATTCTGGAAGGGCATACAGGAGGCGTGCGGAACCCGTCTGAATTTCAGTACGGCCTTCCATCCAGCAACCGATGGTCAGACAGAGAGGACAATTCAGACATTGGAAGACATGCTAAGAGCGTGTGCATTAGACTTTACGGGGTGTTGGGACGCGTACTTACCACTGATGGAGTTCACCTACAATAATAGCTTCCATGCTACTATTGGCATGGCGCCATACGAAGTATTATACGGTAGAAAATGTCGATCACCAGTATACTGGGATGGCATCGACGACATAGTGGCACTAGGGCCCGATATGGTACAGCAGATGGCCGACACGATCAAGTTGATTAGATCCCGGATGAAGACTGCCCAAGACCGACAGAAGAGTTATGCGGATAACCGAAGACGACCGGTGGAGTTTGAAGTCGGAGATCATGTCTTCCTGAAGGTCTCCCCAACGAAGGGAGTAATGAGGTTCGGGAAGAAAGGGAAGTTGAGTCCCCGCTACATCGGCCCCTTTGCAGTCCTAGAAAGAGTGGGGACGTTTGCTTACTGGTTGGCCTTACCAGTGGAATTGTCAACCATACACAACGTGTTTCATGTCCCTCAGTTGAGAAAGTATCTGGCAGACCCAAGCCATGTCATCCAACATGTACCACTGGAGTTGAACAAGGACCTAACGTATGAAGAACAACCCCAGGAAATACTGGATCGTCATGAAAGGGTCCTGAAGAATCGAGCAATAGTCCTAGTCAAGGTCCTCTGGTCGAACGGCAAATGTCTCCGAAGCCACCTGGGAACCAGAGGAGGTGATGCGAGCACACTATCCTCATTTGTTCCAAAGTGATGGATAAATTCTTAAAAGTTGGTAGTTAAGCTGTGTAGTTTCGAGGACGAAACTTTTTAAAAGTTGGTAGTAATGTAATAAATTGAAAATTTTATTTTGTCGAATTGGCGTTTTAATTATAAATTCGAACTCGTTATTAAATTCTGAGAATTTTCATATATTTGGTTCGACAAACAGTTGAAATAATTGTACCGAATATAAATCGAGGGGATGACGTAATCTCAAACTATCCTAAATTGACCAATCGAGGGGCGACACGTGTCACCCCGATTCTCCCTATCCTTCCCCGCACCCTTCTTCTTCTTCCCTCCCTTCCTCCCTTTTCCCCTCACTCCTCCCCTCCTCTCCCTGCCGACCGCCACCGCCCGCCGTCGCACCCTCTCCTCTCTCCCTCCCTTCTTCCTCTTCTCTCCTCCTCCTTCCTCCCTCACCTCTCCTCCTAGGCCGCCACCTTTCCCCGCTGCTCCTCGCCGCCGGCCACCTCGCCGGCCACCACTCCTGCAGCCACACCCATTTCCTCTCCTCCTCGACCGCCACCTCTCCTGTTTCCTTTTTCCCGGTCGAGCTGCCACTGTCCTAACCGCCACAGCCATCATCACCCGCCGCCCAGTCATCCGCCAGCCACGCCTGCTGCCATCGTCGCCGGCAACGACCCCGACTCCGCCGCCCTCGGCCAGCCGCGCCACCCTTCCCCACAGAGCTATGGCAGGTAACAGAGCTATAGTACGTGACGTCCAATCCACGGCAGTACCCGGGGTCTACTAAGCGCATCTTTACTCACGGGTTTTCTTGTTTCCTTCTTGATTGTCTTTTGTGCAAGCTCAGGCAAGGAGGACGGGGCTTCGGAGTAGTTGCCTTGACAGGGACCCCCTTCTGTATTATATGTAATATTTAGAACGTATGTGTATTTGAGTTTCAAAATTGTTATGGATGACTGTAATAACTGCCTTTTCTTATGTACTGTAATGTAAACCCTACTATGAATTTGCCTTGCTATGGACTTCGGTCTATAGCGGCAGTGACGTCACGTATTTATTAATAATAATTAGCGTGACGTTACATGAAGCCATCAGGATATTCTTAGCATATGCTGCTTCTATAGGAATGAAGGTATATCAAATGGATGTCAAGAGCTTTCTCAATGGGAGGCTTCAAGAAGAAGTCTATGTTAAACAGCCATCAGGATTTGAAGATCTAGATAGACCTGACCATGCCTACAAGTTATACAAGGCTCTCTATGGACTAAAACAAGCACCAAGAGCATGATGCGACATGCTATCTACTTTTCTTTTGGATAAAGGCTTTAATAGAGGTAAAGTGAAAACTACCTTATTTTTAAGAAAGCATAATGAACATTTGCTGATTATTCAAATTTATGTTGATGACATTATATTTGCATCTATTGATCAGAAGCTCTGTAGGAGGTTTTCAAAATTAACGCAGTCATCCTTTGAAATGAGTATGATGGGGGAACTTAAGTTTTTCTTAGGCCTCCAAGAACAACAACTAGGAAATGGAATTTTTATTTCACAACCAAAATATCTGAGAGACATACTTAGGAAATATGGTATAGAAACTGCATCTGATATGAGTACCCCTATGAGCACCTTTGTTAAAATAGATAAAGATGTAGAAGGTAAACCGTTTGATGCTACTAAGTATAGAGGCATCATAGGATATCTGCTCTATCTTTCTACTAGTAGACCAGATATTATGTTTTCAGTATGTTCATGTGCTAGATATCAATCGGATCCCAAGGAATCTCACTACATTACTGTTAAGAGAATACTCAGATACCTGAAAGAAACCCCAGATGTAGGTATCTGGTTTTCTAACATTCAGATTAGTGGAATTCATGGTTATACTGATGCAGACTATGCTGGATGTAGGTTAGATAGAAAAAGTACTAGTGGAACTTGTCAATTCATGGGAAATAGTCTAGTATCATGGTCTAGTAAGAAACAGAACTCTGTTGCTACTTCAACAGCAGAAGCTGAGTATATAGCTGTTGGTAGCTATGTAGCTCAGATTCTGTGGATGAGATCACCGTTATCAGACTATGGTTTTAATTTGACAAATTGCCCAATTTATTGTGATAATACTTCTGCTATTGCTATATCTGAGAATCCAATATATCACTATCGTACAAAACACAAAGATGTTAGATATCACTTCATTAGAGATCATGTTCAGAAGCATGATGTGAAATTATGTTTTGTTCCGACTGATGAAGAATTGGCTGGTATTTTTACCACCCCCTTAATGAGAAAAGATTCAATCTCATTTGTGAGAAGGTGGGTCTAATCTCATTAAGAGGTTAGGTTTTTCCTACTAATGATTTCATTAAAAAAAAATTCAGATTACATCTATTCCCTAAGGATTAATGACTTGAAGAGTAGAATGTCTGATGACATCTATTTATTTAAGTCTGATGCATTGAAGATTGGGATATCTGTTGACACCAGGATACTGAAATCTGATGAATAAAAGGAGATGAAGTCTGATTATGTTAGATGAACAGTCATAAGGCGAGTACGACTTCTAATTGTTCAATCCTACGAAATCTTATCTGGTTATACATCGAAAAGGTAACTCTAAAGTTCTACAATTTATCTGAGTGTGCTTGCTTTAAAATTTATGTCTATGTGAAAATGCATGCATGATTGTTTCACTTTTGAATTGAATAAATTTGTGTGTATGAACAAATCTAGGTGTAATTACACGATTATGCTTGTGTGTTAAGATAGACTTAATGGTCATAATGGATGGATTTATGTGGAATGCATGCGTTTAGTTGTCTTACCCAAAACTGATTGAAATGAAGGAATTGATTAAGGAAGAGAGAGAATTAATATGGACCACTAATTGATTGTGTGTGTGGAAACGTTTGGGATTCAATTTATTGTTGTGTCAGATTTCCTTGCACTTTTCACTCATGATTTTTTGTGTGGCTAAGATTCATTCATTGAAAGAGAAACGTTTTTTCCTCTACTATATATATACAAAGTAGTTAGGTTTGGGATAACTCTTTCGAATTTTTTGCCATTAGCGAATAACCTCTCCCAAAAATCCTAGTTTCCTAAAAATCAATTCACTTACGACTGGATAGCAGAAGATGATGGAATGGAGTTCTTTGATAAGGGAGTTGTATGAAAGGACAGAGACGAATTTGTCACTACCGTTGATGGAATGGAGATGACTGTCAGTGCAGATTCTATCAGATCCATCTTTCATCTACCACAAGGTGGTCACACAGGTATCTTTGACCACACTCTTACAACTGGATAGCAGAAGATGATGGGGAATATCCCGTTGAAGACAGGGACAATTATGGTGAAAGATTTGCCTACTCACTATGGCCAACTGGCTGTCATAGTGAAGAAATATCTCATGTGTCAGGGATTTTCTATTGATCAGATAGCATAGGGACATCTTAGAGTCATTGCTGCAATCATCACTGGAGCAAAGATAGATTGGGCATTCATCCTGCTCAATCTATGAAAGGAAAACATTGAGGAGGCGAAGTCCAACCCGAAGAGAAAGACTTATCTGAGAATGATAAGTTTTTATCTCTTTAAGCTGGGAAAATTACCAAAAGATGACGGAGTTCCTTTTTCGTCTAACAAGTTCATATCCTCCCGGAGGAAGGAGTCTGAAGGCACAGACAGAACGTCTGAAGCTGGGCCGTTTGATGGCCAGCGGACTTTGAAGAAGAAGAAGAAGACATCTGATGCTGAAGCTGGGCCATCTCATAGCTAGCAGACTTTGAAGAGGAAGAAACCTCTTATGCTGAAGCTCCTCAAAAGAAGTAGAAGAGATCTGCTCAACCTACACAACCAGCACAGATAGAAGAGGAAGAAGACTCTCACGATGAACCACTTGTCAGACGAAAGAGGAAACAAACATTTGTTAGCAAGGAACATACAACTAATGAGACAACAGCTGTGAGACAATAGACAGTTGAACATACATCCTCAACACAACCCCCTCAGCAACAGAAAAAGCAACCATCCAAGAAGATGAGAAAAGGTAAGAGGGTACTAAATCCTGACGAAGCTATGATCAATGAACAACTTAGAGCAGCACTGGTTGCAGGTGTGTTCGAAATCTCTAAGGCAAAGGGTGCTAGATGGGGCATGAGGCTGGTCATAGCAACATCTGATGAGGATGGAAATGCGCTTGCCTCGAGGGAAAACAGAGAGAAAGGATAACTAGACAACGTCAACAGAATTCCTGAGGAAGCATGGATTTTGTTCGAAGAATACTGTAGAAAAATAATGGGAGAGTTGGGTGAAACAGAAAAAGATATGTTTTACTCTGCTATCAGAAGGACTCCAAGGGATGAAAGAGGAGATAATGATGATAATGATCAGAATCCAGGAGCTAATGGTCTGGATGGGCAGACCTCAGGGGGAGAGAAATCAGTTGATCAAACTTTTACTCTTCCTCAAGGATCTAGGAGTAGAAACGAAGAGCAGCAGCAACAGACAACTGTAGCTAAGCCAAAAGATATTAAACCTTTCCAAGCTCCTGATCCAGAGGAGGCTGACATCCAAGTGCCTTCTACTCTTCCTGCAGAAGAACAGAGCCCAGGATATCAAGCAGTGGAGGAATTCAATGATATTTCACTAGTTCTTCAAGATGATCTTCCTGAACAGCATACTATTGCTGTAGCAGACAACCCAGCTGCCCCAACAGACAGCATTTTTCATATAGTTGAAGATAGACTTCAAGCTCATGAAGAAAGAATCAAGAAGATGCTTGGGGAATCTGATGCAAGAATGGCTCAGCAGATAGCCACAGCTGCAGAAAAGATGTCTGATTTCGATTTCAGACTAAGGCAGACTTTCAGTGATCTGAACAATTAGATTAGTGATAAAGTAAAAAGCACGAATGATCACTTGGAAAAGCTACGACAATGTGAGATGGCGCTGTTGAAGACATTTGAGCATGAAGCAACTGTTGGATCTGAAAGAGGGAAAGCTATGCAAAGAATCATTGATGAAATGAAAACTGATAATGCCTTCATGAAATCAGATATGGAAGTAATCAGTGACAACGTCAAAGATTTGAACACTCTTCTGGGGGAGATTGAAGAGGTAAATCAGACTTAGGGGGAGATTAAAGAAGTATATCAAACTTATACCTTAATTACTATGTCTGTCACCATTGATGATTTGATGTGTCAAAATACTTATTTTTGTTCTATGCATGTTATCTATCATTAGACTCTATACCTCTATTATTAGGCATCTGATAGTCCTAGGAAGTGCTTGAGAGAGTGAGAGTTCTGGAAGTGCCGAGTAAATTAGACTGGCTAAGAAGACTTCAGGGTATCAGAGTTTTATTGCTTAGGGAACAGAGTTCAGATGAAGATTGAGAAGTTTGCTATGTGTCTGTATTCTAGGAAGTTTGTTCTGTGCCTACTGTGTTACAGAGTTCCGAAGATATGTGCTTAACTGTACTTTAATGAAGATCAGAGGACTATTGCCTTTAATAACAGACTTATGGATTGTAAAGATTCAACAGACTGTAGCGTTGGATCAAAGAAGCTCAAACAGACTTGTGAGAATGGAACAGATGAAGGCTAACAGACTTCGATACAACATCAGACCGTGGCTCTACATAGACTGGTTCAACAGACTTCATTAAAGTCTGGTTAGAAGTTTGTTGAAAGTAATTGATATTCTGGAATGTCCGTACTACCTGACTTATTTTGTAAGACATCCAGGATCTATAAAAGGCAGATGGAGGATTTAGCTGTGATAAGGAATTTCATTCATTCTTCAGCACACACACTGTCTTTGCGAATTCATCTCAACTACAAGCTTCAAGATTCAAGAACCATCCACTCTCGGTTCTCCCTGTGAATAAGAGACTACTACAATTAGGGATTTTCTGAAATCCATCATCATCCTCGATTGACTGGATTTCATCTTTGGAGATTTCTACATTATCCATAGTTTTTGTGAGTTTTTACAAATACTTACATTCTTTCTTGATACGGTTCACTGAGTGATCCAGAAGACTCAGACGTTGAGAGGTGAACCTGAAAACCCTTAGTAGATCAGTTGTGATCTTGATTTTGTGTGGTAACAAGGTTTGGTAAGTGAACTAGGAAAACTTAGAGGTTTAAAAGTGAACCTGAAAACCCTTAGTAGATCAGTTGTGATCTTGATTTTGTGTGGTAACAAGGTTTGGTAAGTGAGTTAGGAAAACTCAGAGGTTGAAAGGTGAACCTGAAAACCATTTGTAATCCGTTTTGTGATTATGGATTTACTGTGATGTCCCGTGGGTTTTTCTCCCTGAACTAGGGTTTCCCACGTTATATTTGGTGTTCATTTTTCTTCTCCTGCTGATTATATTTCTGCATGCATCCAACAACCAACAAATCAGATCAAGAACTATCAGTTAGAACTATAACTTCTTTTTCCGCAGCGTTTGGTTCATAATTTTTGCAACAGAATCGAATATTGACCAATTAGCCTATTCACC
>JAOVYX010020712.1:0-16690 GCA_035668315.1 Drosera spatulata | reverse complement strand
CGAACTCCTTTTCACTTTGTTGATGTGGAAGGCCCAGGTCTTTAGGAAGGCTTGGGTCTTTCTCAACATGTTTACTTATTTGTAAGTCACCAACTATTTTGTATGCTTGTTTGCTGTGTGATCAAGAATGAATGCAGTAAAGAGAGAGTGGACACAGTGTTTATACTGGTTCGTCTCATGCCCAAAACTATGGAACAAGAGATTTACATCCGGTGCCCGATTAGATTTTTGAGAAGTTTTCACAATGATCCCCTTCACTGGTACACATTGTTCTCCCTCTCCTTCACCAATCCTCTAGATCAATGTCAGAGAACCCCCGTATCACCAACACCCTGGTAACACAGTCAACGCTAACTACAACTTATACCTATCCCCCAGGTGTCATCCTAAGTACACCCTGTTCTATCTTGGATTAAGCCTTAGCACCTCTAGTTCCTATCCTCCCTTATAAAACTCTTATACCCTCAGCTTCAATCCCCTGTAGCAACACCTCGTAGTTCTCTGTTCCTTAGTCCCCTTGATTGTACTCCTTGTAACTTGGCAACCTTGTCTTCAACAAGGCCTTGCTCTTCCTCTAGTTCGGTCACCTTGAACCTAGAAAGTCTTCTTTATCAACTCTCAAGTCAATCAACAGCAATAGCTTGTGTTAGTTGTTGTGTGTCTGCTCCAAAGCACCAAAGGATCATCGTCTTAGGCTTGTGGATGTTTGTGAAGCTGGATTGAACTTCTATGGATAGCAAGTTGGCTCTTTGTTCTACGATTGCAATATTATGGCACGATTGTGTAGGCAATCGATATTCATGCTCCCTGGTGATGATCTCCCTTTTATAAATCTCCATCTTCGTTTAGACGGCAATCTGATCTTCTTTACATGCTTAGGGCTCCAAAACTCTCCATATCTAGAAAACAATCCAAAACAAATTTTTGTAGCAAAATATTCGAATTTTGTTCAATATATATTTTTAGTCCATAAATAGGATTTTTAGTATAAGCAATAATGACTTCAAAATCTAAGTATAATCACTTAAACAAGAACTTTCCATATTTTTGACATATATATGGAAACTAGGGAAGGCCTAGGCCTTTTTTACACCTATCTCAATTCTGATACCAACGGGGAAAGTCCGAGGCTTCGTGTGTTTTTCTAATAATCTTTATTGAAGATCAAGTTGTTCAATCAATGTCATCATCAAAACCTATGAACTCAATAGCTCACAACTGAGAAAAAGAAGAAAACAACAGAGTCAGTACTCTACTGTTAGTAGAAGAGACGATTGGAGACCAACGTTTTCTAGGGACTATCCAAGGATCCCAACATGGAATCCCTACTGGATACCCTATCACACCACCATGAGGGTGCAGTGCTATGAGTGTAGAGAGTTTGGTCATATGTTCTATGATTGCTCGGACAAACCAAAAAGAACAAGTTGGGTTTAGGTTCCAAAGAAAACTTGACCAAAGGACCCATGAAGAGGACCAATATGCAAAATGATCTATCTTGCAGGAGCATTAGGAACAAACTTTGTACCTAGACAGTGGATGCACATGGCACAAGACTGGAAGCAAAAGTCTACTGACAGAATACAAAAGGATTATGGATGGTCCCCTTATCATCTTTGGAGATAGCTGAGTTAGAAAGACCAAAGGTTATGGAACTTTAGGCACCAGTTCTCTAATCTTTAGGCAAGTAGCCCATGTCAAAGGGCTTAAACATGATTTTTTGTCTATAAGTCAGTCATGTGACAAAGGGTTTTGTGTATTCTTCACCAAGGTCCCTTGTGAGGTGAAGGACAGAGACAATGATGAGATCAAATTGATAGGAAAATGGAAAGGAGATGTGTATGTTATTGACTTTCCAAGATCAACATCACTGGAACTATACAGTTTCTATGCTAATGATCAAAATGATGTAAACTGGTTATGGCACAGAAGATTGGAACATCTAAATTGTGTAACTATGAATGATTTATTCTCTAGGAAATTGGTCACAGGTTTACCTAAGATCAAGTATTGCAAGGATTGGCTATGCGAGCAATGTCAACATGGTAAGAAAACAAAAGTAAGTTTAAAAATTATAGGTGCTGCTAAAACACCAAGCCATTAGAACTTTTACACGTGCATCTATTTGGGCCTATATCAACTGAGAGTATTGGGAGACAAGATATATATTGGTTGGGATTGTAACTTCACAAAGGTATGCCTGGGTGTTCTTTTTGCCCAATGAGAAGATACTTATGAAATTCTTATCAAGTATCTCACGCAAGTGCAAAATGAAAAGGGACTGGAAGTTATGGCTATAAGAAGTGTCCATGGAACAGAATTTGATCAATATGACCTGGAACAATACTGTGATAACCATGGCATAGCACACAACTTCTCAACCCTTAGAACACCAGAGCAAAATGGAGTAGTAGAAAGAAAGAATAGAACCCTAATTGAGGCTGCAAGAACTATGCTGTCAAATGTAAGTCTCGTCTTGGAGTACTGCGCTCAAGCTGTAAATAATGCATGTTATGTACAAAATAGATGTCTCATACATAAAGTGTAGAAAAATACTCCTTATGAGCTATGGAAAGGTAAGATGCCAAACATAGGATACTTTCATGTGTTTGGATGCAAGTGTTTTATTTACAACAATGACAAGAGGTATCTAGCCATGTTTGAATCAAAAGTTGATGAAGGAATATTCTTGAGATACTCTGCTGAAAGTAAGGCATATAGAGTACTGAATAAAAGATTTGATGTCCTAGAGGAAACTGTACATGTCATATTTGATGAGAAATATTCATTACCTAGGGATGCTAACATCTTTGATGAGGAAATTGTATACTATCTAAGTGAAGGTGATAATAGGAAGTCATATGAGGAAAGCGATCATGCAGCATTGGAAGAAAACACAACAGAACCCAAATCAACAGAATAGCAGTGAGAAGAAAATCTTGGGGAAATCAGGTTTGACTTACAAGATACAAACCTTGTTGATACTGGTAAAAGGAAATATCACTGGACAGATGATCATCCAGTACAAAACAGCATAGGAAATATGGATCAACCAGTGAAGACAAGAAGGGATGTAGCTCTGGAATATTTGTCTACTTGTTTTCTCTAAAAAATGGAGCCCAAGAGACCTAAAGAAGCTCTAAGCTATACAGGAAAAACTGAATGAGTTCAAAATGAATGAGGTATGCCGACTTGTTCCCAGACCCAAGTATTATCAAGTTGTAGGAGTAAAAAGGGGGTTTAGAAATAAGACTGATGAAAATGGAATTATAATAAGAAATAAAGTCAAACTGGTTGCTAAAGGATGCTCACAAGCAGACGGAATAGTTTATGATGAAACCTTTGCACCAATAGTTGGATTAGAAGCAATTAGAGTGTTTCTGGTATATGCTACTTATAGAGGATTTGCAGTACACCAAATGGATGTAAAGAGTGAATTTCTAAATGGTGAGCTACAAGAGGAAGTAAGTGTTGAGCAACCCATAGGATTTGAAGATGTGGCGATCAATGCAAATAAGAGAGTACATTCTGAAGCTCATGAGAAAAGCCCTAATTGCTTTAGAGAAAAAGAAGAAACGGAAGCCATCAAGAGCAAAGGAGGCAAACAAGGCACCTCCAAAAAGGAAAGTAACAGAACCTATAGAAAAGAAGGCAAGAAAGGCACCAGAAAAGAGGCAAAGAAGAAAAGAAGCAACACCACTAGAAGAGTCTTCTACATCAGCAGATCAACCAACACCCTCGCATGAAGCCACCTCATCAACAAAAGAGTCAATAAAAACTAAAACTCCAAGAGAAGTCAGACTCGAAACAACAGAGCAGCCTTCCTCAAAGGAAACGACACCTAAACAAACAGATGAAGTTATAGTAAAGTGAAGAGGTGGATCAGACTTAATGCTTTGATTACTTTGTCTGTCACTATTTATGATTTGTTGTGTCAAGATACTTGTTTATGTTCTATGCATATTATCTGCTATTTCACTCTATATCTCTAAGTATTAGACATCTGATAGCCCTAAGAAGTGCTTGAGAGAGTCAGGGTTCTGAAGGAGAAAGGACTTGGTTGGAAGTATCGAGTAAATCAGACTAGCTGAGAAGACTTCAGGGTATCAGAGTTTCATTGCTCAGGGAGCAGAGTTTAGATGAAGATTGGGAAGTTTATTGCATGTCTGTATTCTGGGAAGACTGTTTTGATTATGATGTTTCAGAGTTCTATGATATACTCTTAGCAAAGTTCTAAAGAGATTAGAAAACTATGATTTGTGATAACAGACTTCTGGGTTGAAGAGATTCAACAGACTGTAGTGTTAGACCAAAGGAAGTCAAGCAGACTTCTATGATTGTAACAGACAAAGGCAAATAGACTTTGGCACTACATCAGACTACGGCTTTACCATGGACGAATTCAACAGACTTCATCAAGGTCTGATGTGAAGACATATGAGAAACTTAGGATCTGAATGTCCGTACAACCTGTTTCATTTTTTCATGGCATCGAGGATCAATAAAAGGCAAATGAAGGATTTAGTTGAAAAAGGAATTAATTCAATCACTCATCAGTGCACATACTCTCTTTGTGAATTCATCTCAACTGTGTGCTTCAAGATTCAAGAACCGTCCACTTTTAGTTCACCCTGCGACGAAGTGACTTCTACAATTGGGGATCATCTTCGATTGATTGGATTTCATCTTTGGAGATTTCTACATTCTCCATAGTTTTGTGAGTTTTGCAGACACTTTAAATTCTTTCTTGATATGGTTCGCTGTGTGATCCAGAAAACTCAGCACCAATCATTATGCCAAGGGAAAAGAATTTCATTATGCCAAGATAGCCAGCACCAATCACAAACAACCGCATATAGAGAAAAGGAGCCTATGGCACACTAGTTATTGAACAATGACAGCTCGTCTATTCTTCTTTTGGTGAGGAGATACCTCCACGACGACTGTACATGTAGAAGAACAAACCTAAGAGAACCGAATATACCAGAATATTCCCGAAAAAAAGCACTCAGCAAGGGAGAAGACACCTTAGAACCAACATCAGACACAAATGACGAAGAGCCAAAGGATTTTGACCTCTTGTTCGAGGCATGGCAGTTAGAAAGCAGCCTCAAGAGCCTACTGGCACACATCTGAGGGAACAACAGCGATAAAAGAAGCTGGTCTACTATGAGATGCAACTTCAGTTCAACATGAAACCCAGCTAATGGTGGCACTAAGAAGGATAATGCCATTCACGTCACTAGACAAGTCAGGAAACAACAAATATACCTTAAAACTAATTAATCGGAAGACCTTCAATAACACAGATAAGAAAAGATGTGATCAAGGATCTCAGCTTTAATATAGAGGTCAGTAAGAAAGTGATAGCAGAGCTGAAGAAGCTTAGAGATGAAGATTTACAAAGAATGAAGTTGCAACCATAGGGAGCTTCAGAGGCGCTATAAAGTCTCAACAAAGTGCCATGATTGGCTGTGGAGATCATGAAGAAGAAAAAGTGTCATCCCCACCTTCAGAACACTCTGAAAATGGCACTCAAAGCTCTTCAATCTATGAGAAAAGGAACATCACAACAAGGATTAGAAGAAGCAACAGAGCACCAACAACAGATTATTACACCAATCATCAAAAGGAGAGCACTAGCCATAAAAACAAAGGAAGAAAGGACTGTTAGGACATCAAAACTTGAGATTCTGGCCACTATAGCAGAGCAAGCCGAGTAGACAACCTCAACAGAGCCAACATCACCAGTCACTACAATATCAGAGTTGGCCATTGTTCCAGCTTGACAGGCCATCTCAACAGCCCTAACCACTCCTAAAAGAGTAGGGCATGTAACCTCCATTGATCCAGACCACAGAAGATCAAAGAAGAAGCACAAGAGAGCCAAGCGACCCAAAGAAAAGTTTCTTTATACAATCAAAACAGCTATAGCCACTGAGGAAGATCTAAAGATGAGATAATACCAACCTGAACAGCTTAATGAAGTAGAGGAGGAAGCCACCATTAGAGCCTTGATAGAAAGCGCACAGCAAGAGGCCATACAAAAATGTAAACCACATGTAGCAGCATTAGTAAGATGCAAAGTTCGAGATAGTATCACTAAACAAAGGCTAGAAAAGCAAAACTCTTGAGCAATTACCTCACAAAAGATTACAACATGTGAGGTTCTTCTTGTAAAGATCCAAGAATCATGGAGATGTATGATCACAAGACTTTGTACAACATCAGAAAACTAATAGAAGGGAGTGTTGCAGAAGCAGAAGGAGCTGCAAGAGATGATGATGACAAGACATCTCAAGAAGATAATCAAGATGAAAAGAGTGACGACCTGGACATGCTCATAGATGGAACAACCCTCGCAGAGATAGATCCACAAGATCAAAATTCCAACAAAGAGATAGCATCACCAGAACCTCTACAGATTGAAGGACCATGATCGTATGAATATACTCATAGTTTTCTAAGTTAATTTCCTTTGTTTAGCATGTTTAGTGTTCTTTCTTACATGTTTTTAGTTTAGTTTTAGTTTTGAAGTGTTGGTACTACTGTTTGTAACTTTTCGTTGTAAATTTGATCGAGAGAAGCAACTTTTGGTGATTCGTGAAAATGGATGGATATTTTTTTTAAGATGATAGAGATAACGTGTGATGATTTGACGATCTTTGAAGATGATTTCCATGATTTATAGTGATACTCACTTGCATTAGATGATGACATTGATGCTCGAGAACTGATGCGAAGTCAGCCAAGGGTGTAATTATGGCGACTTCCACGTTCGTCGTAAAACGTGCCAATTTGTTTTTACCCCACTATAAATACTAATGTATATATTGAAACAGGGGTCGATCCCACGGGGAACAGAGAGTGTCGACCTAAACTCAACTTAGAGTAACTTCAATGCTAAGTGGGGTAAGCGTAAAGATAGAATTTTGGGGGGTGTTTCAAGTGTTTAAAAGGATAACTTAAAACTAAGCTAACTGGATTGAACAAAAGCTAAGATAGAGTTGAGATATAGAGGAGTTTTCTTAAGTTGGGAGAAATGTAGGGATAATGGTTGAATTCCTTTCGAGTCACCTAGATAAATCATGGATGTTTTTGGATTTTAGAGTTAATGACCAATATGGAATGGCCGTAGTGAGTTTAGGCTTAACTCACTACGTTCCTTAGCTTCTAACTTCCAATTAATTAAAACCATTTCAATTAGCTCAAACATGGTTTCACCAAAAGAGTTGATTCAAAACATGGAAAAACCATTCATAACATGAATAGCAATTAGCTTAAACTAATCATGTCACACGCACATTAAACCATTGATTATATATGACAATTAGCTTGAATGATATTATATCAATTGGCTACAGAATAAATCACTTAGCGCGATTTATAGCTCTAACCTACGTATATTAGGTGATCAATCTAATAAACATTTGTTATGTAATAGTTTTAGTAGGTTTTCTGCAACATATTCATCATTAACATCTCTGGTTTTAGTCAAATTCGTATCATCTCATGATCTAAGGTCATCAAAGTTCATCAATGTATCCCTACTAATAATCTACTCACACATATCAATCAATCTAAGAATGGGATGAGTCATAGCATCAAAAACAAAAGTTCAGCAGAAGAGAATTAACTGCGAACGAAGGTTTTACAGCACACGACATGTTCCAAACAGTTGTTCTACGCTATACAACGAATTGCGGATCTATTCTCCTTGAAAAGTTGATCAAAAACCCTCCAAAGCCTCTCCTCTTCGCATCTCCACCTCCTCTGATTGCCCCTGTCGTCTCTATGCTCAATGATGATTAGAAGAACCCTAACAATGTGTCTTTATAAGCATATGTCGAAACCAGATTGATCCAACGGCTGAAAATTAATGTTTGGCATCTAGGAGACAATTGCGGCCGTGACCCAGCAAGTGTAACGCCCGCGACACATTAAAAATTCGGAATGCTATTGAAATGGACTGTCAAACCCACGACCTGATGACATCGCGCCCGCGACACTGCCTGTAGTGGCCGCAACAGGTGTGTTGATCACCTAAAACTATTAAAAAAAAAAATACTAAACAAAGTCCAAAAATTCTATTAACATATATAACACACCAAAACTCGCTAATCTCGCTTGTCGACGTGAAACTTTGCCGTATTAGCTCTCGAAGCACATGAAACGACGATAAACTTGTGAATTTCAGCCTTGGAGCTCATGACTTGTCATTCTTCTTCATCTTTCTTCGTTTCGTTCCAAATTTCGCACCCACCTGCCAAAAACATAAAAACGCAGTAGTACCAACATTCCAAGACAACAAGACGCTAAAAACATAAAATAGATGTTACATGAGGAATAAACAAACATTTAAAGTAAAGAAATGATGTGTGTTTTCATACACATCAAATTCCCCTAAGCTAAATCTTTGCTTCTCCCTAAGCAAAGTTTATACTCAAAACAAAGAGAGAAACTTGAAATTAAGAAAACTAACAAGACTCAAAAATTCTGTAGCTCGAGCATCATAGTAATCAGATTGTCTAAAATTAACAACACAAAACACATGTCGAAGGAATATTCATCACAAAGTCATCCTTCATCTCTATTCACACCACATCTAGCTACCCGTCAATTCATTCCCTCGCATGGTGCTTTACACCTAGCAGTTTTCCCATAGATGTAGCAAGACGAAACATTTCAAAAACTCAGTTTCAAAATTCATTTATTCCACCCAATTGCCTTCGTATATAAGATCATTCCCAAAGCCACCAAGGTCTCAAAGAATGTCAAGATTTCGTACTGGATATGTGTCTTTTCTTTTCTTCCAAACGCAAATTATCAAATACTACGTCCCCCCTTTTATCCGTAGATGGTAATTTTGATTATCGAGGTAAGAGATAAATCACCTTTAAATATTGCTTTGTAAATTTTTCTTTTTTCCTTTTCTTTTTTCTTTTCCTTCTTTTTTTCTTTCATTCTGAATAGGTCTAGAGCATTCTCTAATAACCAAAAATAGCATGAGGGTTACCATGGAAAAATGGATGTTTAATAAACATAAATCTAAAAATCCTTTTTTTGAAAAACCACTCCATTCCCCTATATAAATGGTGGATAAGTGAAAAGATGGCATAAAAGGAAAACATGAAGGTTTTTTTTTTTAAGTGTCTAGCTACGGTTTAAGTCGCCACTTAAGTGCTATCTATACATGAAAAAGATCATCTCATAGGAATGTACTAGAATCGTGTTAGTAAAGATCCAAGACTCCCTTAGTAACTGTATTAAAACTACATGTATTAGTGCAACAACTCATCATGGCATAAATCATCATTTTACTTTGCTCAAGCCATAGATTTAAAATACAATTTTATTAAAGAATTTTTTTTAAAAAAAATTGAATCAATTTTGATTTTTTTTTTTTTGCATTTTTATTATATGACTCTAAATATAGCATCAACCCTAAAAATTCCCTTAAACTAAAGCATTATATTGCCCTCAATGTAAAAAATAAAAGTAAAGGACAGAGGATAAAAGAATACCTGTTAGCTAAGGTTCGCCCATCTATCCCATCTATCCCGCTTTGAAACTCCAAGATCGTTCGGATATGATTGACCTCACCAGATATCATCTCCAGAGCAAGCTTTATCTCTTGGATACTATCCATCATCGGCCTTTGACTCTCTTGAAGCTCTGTCATATGATGCCTTGAGATAGTAAAGCTGCAAGGAGTTGGAGCCATCATTGGATTGTTTGGATCAACAATCTGCTCGTCTACTGCCTCGATACATATGTCAATATGTGCTACGTCGATGTCTCTTTCGTGTGGTAAGTTAGTATTTGGCATTTGACAAAACACAACTCAGCAATAAATATGAGTCCCTCTCACTCTCTCACATACATAATATATATATGAGGGAGAGAAGACAATAGAAAACAAATGTAGAACCATAATTAAGTAATGAAGGAATGAAAGATAATGATCACATGGAACTAAGGATAATTTAGAAGAGTCAATAAAAATAAAACGAGAATGCATAGAACTGAATGATTCATACATCTCTCTAAAGAAAAAGTACAACTGACTCAAAATAAAAACATAAATGGAATGTCTAAGAATGACCAACCTCTCCTAAGGTAAGACAAAGTGGAGTCTCAACAAAAATACAGACACATGAATCTAGACTTACTAGCTAAGAAAAATCACATAGGAGGAGGCGGTGGTGGAAATCTGATGTCTAAGTACTCAAAAATATGGTGCTGGAAGTCCTCTTGGCTCTACTGCATCGTAGTCAACTGAGTCTGCATAGATATCACATCAGCTCGCAAATGAGTCACCTCATGCTGCAGAGAATGATATGTAGTGCTCCAGTCCACAGGAGGCGCAGTGAACTACTCATGATGTGTAGCACGCGAAGACTAATAAGAATGATGTGAATGCTGCGACCGATCCTGCTAAGGTTCACCCATGGCTGAGTCACCCTTACAGTTCTGATCATCATTGTTATCCCTCACTGCATCAACCTCGGCATCAACTGGTGGAAAACCCCAGTTCCTCCGATCGAATAGTCGAAGAGAAGCTAATGGCAATTTAAGGCGCTGAGGCTCCTCACCAGCTCTAGCAGTCAGATAATAGACACCACGGTCTTCCGATATCATCCCAATCTTCATCAGACTGTCAATGCCACAAGGCCCTCTAGTAGGCTCAGAAAGTGGTACAACGGATGCCATATCAAATCCGAAGTGTGCTGCTAGTGGGGTAAGCAACCAACCAATAAGTATCGGAGGTCGAACACCGTATGCAGCTACTGCCTCTATTTTCTCCACCAGCAAGTATCTGATAGTAAGGTACGGATACTGTGTAGGAGAAATCAAATTGTGCAAAAGAACAAAGAGTAGACCCAACTCCTTCTGGGGAACAGCTCCTTGACTACTCTTGGTAGCCAGCAATGTATAGGCAAGGAACCAATGAAGAGTACGCAGCGCTGGGTTCCTAATTGCTGAGCTCTTGCTATTGTGGGGGTTGTATCCCCCAGTCAAAGTAAGTTCCTGCCAGAATGCATGAAGATTATGCTCATATCCCTTCTCATACTCCCGGCAGCCTCACGGATGTATACAATAGATCCTACAAAGCTACGTCAGATTTAGCCGTCTCATCTCGTTTCCCAGCTGGAACGAGACATACTCCTCAATAGGATCATCTGCTGGAGCGTGGCCAAGAGTACTCGTCCAGGTGCTCAAGATCTCTTGGATAAGTGACGGATATGTAGGCTAACTCGTCAGGAATGTATGATCCTAACCAAGCTGTACAACAGCATGCTGGATCTCAGTCCATAGGCCGAGTGTGACCAAATCACCAGAACGTAAAAATCTCGTCTGTCGGATAGCCATGTGAGAAACCACATGATGTATGGAACTAAGACTGGCTCAGATTCAACCGAAGTGCCCTCCTCGGATCAAAATGACGGATGCTTGGAACGAGGCATTTCCTTGTGAATGTCTAGTATAAATCCCTACACCACTTCACATGAACGTGTCAAATTCATGATAAAATTCAACAATTCAACTATGAATTCATAATCTACACATTGAGTAGATCAATTTAGACTATATACTTGTTGAATTTGGAATTGAAATTGAGAATTCATACCTAGGTTTTCACAGATTGAACGAAGGAATAAAGAACTGAGCTGCAGCCTGTTTAGATCGAGCCCCAGCATCGTCACGGCCACGAACCATGTATTCGAGTCCGCGACGCCTTATTTTTGGCCTGGACAATTTTTTTCTTCTTCTTCTTATTTCCTTCAAGAACGACCCAAATGCCTTTCAGTCATCCTTTTCTCCTTCCAAAGTCAATTTTGAAGTTACTCGCATCACCGATTAATAGAGTTTAACGCCGTATATAAGTTTAAGATTTTTACAGTCAACAGAAATAAATTGAAATAAATATGAACTTCAAAGGACACCTAAACTTGGGTTGCCTCCCAAAAAGCGCCTTTGTTTAACGTCGTTGGCTCGATAGCCATGACGTTAAATCATTTCATTGGGACGCGGTTGACCCTTTCCAAGGGAATTTCATCAAACTACGTCGAATCTTGAAGTTCATAGTATTGTTTCAATCTGTGACCGTTAACCTTAAAAATTTTCGACGTGTCTGCACTTTGAATTTCAACCGCTCCATGATTATAGACTTTTATGACAATGAACGGTCCTTCCCATCTCGATTTTTTTTCCCAAAAAATAAGCTTAAGCGAGAATTGTAAAGTTAGACTTTATCTCCTTCCTTAAAGTTTTTTTTCAACATAAAAAATTTCAATAATTTAAAAGCAAATTTGTTCTATGAGAAAGAAAAAACAAAGAATTGTTGCATAAATATTGGGAACGTCTTAAACGTCTCATCTTAAGCTATCCAAATCATCAATTCCCTGAAAATCTTTTGATACGTTATTTCTATCAAGGTCTATCTACTTTAGACCGGCGTTTGGTCCATACAGTGGAGGCGATCTTCAAGATAAACAACCACGAGTAGCACAATAAATTCTAGAAAAGATGGCTGCTAATTCCCAAGATTTCAATCGTGATGATGATTTCTCTCATGATATTCATGAAGCGTCATCTTTTTCAGATTCAGCTGATCAAAACCTTGACCGCTTAGCAGAATTGCTTACAATGGTTTTCCAAAATAGCAATAATACTCCACAAATTGAATTATGCAGAATATGTTCTGTTCAAGATCATGCAAATGATATGTGTCCTACCATTAATGATTTTTTTTCAAGATAATAGAATGGGACATTTTCCTGGTTCTCCAAGATAAGGAAATTCTCAAAATATAACTTACAAAAAAGGGTGGTGCAATCATCAAAACTTCAAGTGGAGAAACAAAAATAAAAATTTTCAACCTTTGAATCTCAATTGTTCTCTACAACTAAGAGGTCAGTAGAAATATCAAAGTCAAATTCCTCAAAATGATAATGAACCATCTTTGGAGGAATTAGTAAAGATAATATGCAAAAGCTCAACAAGCTTCCAAGAAGAAGTTCGCTTAAGTATCTCAAACTTCGAAAATCAAGTGAGCCAATTGTTTCAAGAAGTGAACAACTTAAAATCTCAAATGTATAATCAATTCTCTACACAACCTCATAATCTCGATGTTGACACCAATGCAATAAAGTTAAGAAGTGAAAAATAGTCAAAGACCTTGAAAAAGCAAAAGCAAATCAAGTTGAACCTGAACTGAAAATCAATCAAACCAATGATTCCAACAAAATTGAAAATGATTCAAGAAATTCCGAAATGTCAAAACCTACTGATGCGTGCTGTCGTAGGCACGTCAAATTAGGATTATTATGCACTCACTTACACTCTAAAAATATTTAAGATAATGTAGTAGTCGAAGTAAGGGTCGAACCCACAGGAACGATCGCAATATTATTTATTCTTCTTTTTAGTCACTATAAAGAACTATTATAAGTATGAAAACTAAGGTTTTGGGGGGGGGGGTTTATTGATGAAACTAATAAAAGGACTGAATATAAATTAAAATAATCTGAACTTATGGAAGTAATGGATTGAGGTGTTTTCTTATGTGATAAAAAGATAGGGAGGTCGACTACTTACGTTCTACCTTTTTAGGATCAATCATGGATGAATATCATATAGATTAATTTATCTAGATAGGTTTAGTCATGATACCTCTGGGCACAAAGTTTCAGATTTGCTAGATTGTTAATTACCAATGATACCTTAGGTTAGATTTCATGTATCAATCTTAACATAAGTAACTGTTTTTGGCGATCTATCTCATCTCATGATCCGTATTAGCTTGAATTTCATTAATCTATCCCTGTTATAAAATTACTCTCTCATTATATCAATCATCATCACGTATATCATCATTACATGCATCATCACAACCACAAGTGTAGATAAATAGAGAAAGAAGGATAATACATCGTTAAAGAACGAAGATAGGATGATGAATTGAAGAGATACAACGCGTTACATCAAAATCCTTTCTCCAAAAGCTAGAATAATGATAATCTAAATTAGGATTTTGAGAGGACAAAGGAAGCCGAAAGGCTCTGGAAAACAACCCTAATCTCCCTTTAAAATGAAGAACATGTATGGGTATTTATAGAAAACAAGAAAACAACTCGAAACAAACTGAATCTTGCATGTTGACCTATGTAAGGACCGTAACAGGACAATTGTAACGGTCGTTACACTGTGTAGCTGCTGAAATCTTCGAGTTTTATGACTATGACAGTCATTACAAGGGCTGTAACAGTCCAGAAAATCACCAAAAACATCATTTTTTCGCTTTGACCTCCGTGCTGATCGATGATATACGCTATGTAGCCCTTATATCATCATAAAACACTTCAAATGACATCATTTGCACCCTCAAAATGGCCGAGAATCATCATCCATGCATCCCTTAACTTTTATGGATCATTCTTCCTCAAATAAGCCTCAAACGCATCAGTTTAGCTCCAAAAATAGCTCCAAACATCTTTGAACATTAACACCATCATCCAACGCAAGTGAATATCACCAGAAATCATCAAAATGAACCTGAACGATCATAAAATCATCACACTTCATCACGATCATCTTCAAGCCTTTTGTCAATTTTTCACGAATGGCCAAAAGTTGCTCTTCTCGATCAAATTTACAATGAAAACACTCAAATAACAGTATCCATGTCCAAAAACATAAACTAAACTAAAAACATGAAATAAGGAACTCAAATACAACAAAGCAACAGGTTTAACATAAATAAAGTATGTGTATTTACACACACATCACCTACTCAAGAAAAGAAAAACAATTCGAATCCTCCTTATCCTAGTCGTTTTGCTATGGATAAGAAAACCGAAGCTGAAAAAAACATTCTTGAACTTTTCAAGAAAGTGGAAGTGAATATTCCACTATTACAGGCAATTAAACAAGATCCTCGATATGCAAAATTTCTAAAGGATCTATGCACAAATAGAAGGAGAGTGAAAGGTAACGATAGAGTTACATTAGGAGAGAATGTTTGAACTATTCTATAGAAAAAACTTTCCCCCAAACAAAAAGATTCAAGAATATTCAGAATTCCATGTGTCATTGGGAATGTTGAAATAGCAGGATGCATACTGGATTTTGGAGCATCGATCAATGTAATGCCATTATCAGTCTATAACTCCCTAAATCTTAGACTATTAAAACCAATAGGGGTTGTCATACAATTTGTTGATAGGTTAGTGGCACATCTTGAAGGTCTTGTTGAGGATGTTCTTGTCAAGGTTAGTGATTTTGTTTTTCTAGCAGATTTTCATGTGCTCAAAATATAGGATGCCCATGGGCAGTCTTCATTTATCTGCACCTATCTTGCTAGGACGACCATTCCTAGTAACACCCAAGACAAAAATAGATGTAAATGATGGAACTCTTTCCATGGAGTTTGATGGAGAGATAATTACCTTCAAAATCTACCATGCTATGAAACATCCCTCCGATGAAGTTCACTCTGTCTGCATGTTTGATTCGATTGACTCATTCACCTCTTTGGAAGAAGAAATGTTTGAGTTCAACAATGGAGAATTTCAAAGCAATTTTAAATCTCAACACAAAGAAACATGAATCAACAGAGTACAATCTTGAAAATCTGAAAGAAGAATTAAACCAACTTGAGAAAGAAATATGTTTGTACTGAATACGAACATCGTCCATACATTCCAAGTTAATGACAAATCATGAGAAGATGTTACCATCAGTAGTCAACCGTCCCAAACTAGAATTGAAACCACTACCTGCACACTTAAAATATGCATACTTGGGTGATGGAGACGCACTACCAGTGCTAATTTCTAGCAAACTAACTCTCGATGAAGAAGAAAAGTTAGTAAATGTCCTTAAATCAAATAAAAGAGCTATCGGGTGGACGATTGTTGATATTAAAGGGATAAGTCCTTCAACCTATATGCATAGAATCTATTTGGAAGAAAAAGCTAAACCATCAAGGGAATCTCAACGCCATTTGAACCCTCCTATGATGGAAGTAGGGGAAAACGAGATTCTAAAGCTCTTAGATACTGCAGTTATAAACCCAATCACCGATTCTGAATGGAAAAGTCCAATTCACAAGGTTCCAACGAAAATTGGAATGACTATAGTTGAAAATCTTGATAGTAAAATGATAGCAACTCGAGTCCAAAATAGATGGAGAGTGTGTATTGATTACTGAAAGCTCCATGCTTCTAGAAGAAAAGATCACTTTCCATTACCATTCATGGATCAAATGCTGGAACGTTTGGCAGGTCGATCACGTTATTGCTTTCTCGATGGTTATTTTGGTTACAATCAAATTTACATTGCTATAGAAGATCAAGACAAAACCACTTTTACATGTCCATTTGCGACATTCGCTTATCGAAGAATGCCTTTATGTTTGTGTAGTACCCGAGCTACGTTTTAAAGGTGTATGATGTTAATTTTTTATGACTACATTGCTCACATCATTGAAGTGTTTATGGATGACTTTTCTGTTTATGGAGATTCTTTTGAACATTGTCCAAAGAATCTGGAACTTGTACTTAATAGATGTATTGAAACTAACCTTGTACTTAACTTTGAAAAGTGCCATTTCATGGCAAAACAAGGAATAGTTTTAGGTCATGCAGTCTTAGCAAGAGGACATGAAGTTGACCAAGCAAGGTTG
>JAOVYX010020711.1:0-16692 GCA_035668315.1 Drosera spatulata | reverse complement strand
AAGATTGTTTTGTACCATGAGGTCCATGACGACTAAAAATGAGACCTCCCTATCAAGGATTTCTGTAAATTGCACTTTAGTTCCTGTCGTAATTGGAATTTGTTTCTGCCATGACTCACTCATATCATATGACCTATTAGCGGTTGATACGAGCGCCTAACTGGCAGAGTATGTTTTTCCCTCTCAAAATTCAAGATATGCATTCGTCTGATAACATTCAAAGATAACAAATTCTTTCGAAATGATAGTGATCTTTTTGTAATGGTGTGCAGTCTATTTGTTAGATGGAAAAAATACCTGATTGTTCTAATGATTCCAGGCTGTTGTTGCTTCTGGTGCAATCAGTGCTCTTATGAATCTCCTTCAAAATCCCGAGTTTGATGCCAAGAAAAAGGCTGCATGGGCAATTAGAAATGTTACATATGAAGCCTCAAAGGATCAGATCAAGTATGCTTGTCTCTTGCTATTGCTTTCCCCTTTTCCTCTGGAGTCTGGAATCTCATGCTCACATGGTTATTGTGTAGGTTTCTAGTGGATGAAGGCTGTGTAAGAACCTTGTGCAATCCCTTGAATTCTCGGGATCAGGAGACTCTGAAAGTATGCATGCAAGGTCTGGAGAGTATCTTGAAGGCTGGGGAATGCGAGAAGAACTTGGAAAGTAGTGGAGATGACAATGTTTATGCCCACAAGTTTAAAGAAGCTGAAGGTGTGCGGATGATGAGAAAACTCCTGAATGATGATGGTGACGAGATACACCAGATGGCTGCAAGAATTCTTGAAAGATATTGTTTTAAAAAGAAGAGGATGATGTCGTCAGTCGACTAAGAACTATGAGGTCGGTTTAGGTGAGAGGGAAGCTGGATTTCAGTTTGGTTAGAGGTATAATATTTATTTCGACCTTGTGCTTGTCGTTGTTCTTCTCAACTGCCGATTTCGCACTTCAGTACTGCAAATCATCTCTTTCAATCTTGGCTGCGTGGCATGCATAAGCAGCATAACAAGCAATTAAGCATTGCATGAGTGTCAACTGTGTATAAGGTGCCTAATCTTGCTCACCGAAATTTCCGTGTCTTCTATTTTCAGTCATCTGTTAATCTAGGTTGCTTATTGATGCCAAGGCGCTTCAGAGTGCCTAGGCCTCTTCCTAGTCAAAAGTAAAATTTTAGGTAAAAAGTGCCTCATATTGCTCGAAGTGCAGGACAAAGAAAGCACATGCCTTCTTGTGTTGCATTGGGCTTAAGCAAGCACTTTGGATACCTTTTTTGAGTGAATATTACGATCTTAATCCTATTTAACTTCTAGTAGAGTCTAGATTAAGACTTTCTTCAATTTCTGTCGGATGGTAACTTATGTCATTTAGTTTCTTGTCGAAAGTTCGCAACTATTATATGATGAACTTATCTATCATGAGTATGCATTTTTCTGTTCAATCAATTCAACCCGTTGTTATTTGCTTATCTACTATGCCATTTTACTTGGCCAACTAGTGTACAATGCTTCTGGTTTGTTGCTTATCAATAGTATCGAATGTGATCATTTCTTTTCCATGGTTAGCAGGTTGGTCCCTTGGCAGCAGGCTTGTACATATGAAGTCCTCGAAGTCGAAGAGATGGAAGAGCTGTTCCTCATTTTGAGCTTGCGGTCGCTTTTTCTTGTCGTGCTAGTACTTGGACTGTGCTCCGTCGCTGGTAGAAAATCTAGGCACGCCTCTGTACAGCTATTTTGTTTCAGGCGTTCATAGTCATTGTAAATCAAAGGATGTGTGTAGTTTTAAGACTGCTTTACTTCACATGGTACTTTGAAACGGGGTATTGGTTGATGGTGCTGATAGTTGGAAGTTTTACATACCGTTATATCATCTTTTGATCTTAAGTGTCCTGGTCGGTTTTCTCAGATTCTTGTTTAGGAGTATAAATCGTAAATGATATGTTCTTAGATCTAGCTTATCTAGTTATCTTGTTTAGGTTTTTACATTATAAGATTCGTAAATGATTGATCTCATATGATTGATCTCGGGTATGCCCACGCGAATACCTTGCATCATACTTGCAGTCAGTTTTACACTTCATAGATAAGAATTTTGAAGACATGAATTGATTATGTATTGGTTAGATTTAGTTTGTCATTGTTACTCTGAACTACACATGTCAATCTGCTTCCTCGGAACTATTTGCCCATACTTGGATTACCAACTGTTACAACTGGCCATCTCACCTCAAAGATTTTCAAGGAAAGGAAAACCAAAACGAAATGAGTCTTAGTTGACAGTCACTACTCGAGCTTTCCTAAAGACTTGGATTTAGTGTACAAAAGTTGAAACACTGGTGCGATCTTATGTCTGCGAATAAAGATCACCAGCACAAATGTGTTTGCTGGCCAACTAAAGTTGCAAGAACACGTTATGGCCCCTGAACTCCAGCATGTAACCCCACATTAGCCAATGAGTTTGAGCTACCATCCAACACAGGATACATGTAACACCTTCCCACTTGAGTTCCATGTTGCTCCATGGTAGTATGACGGGCAACAAGCAAAAAAAACCAGACAAAGTACTGCGCTGTGATCACCTACAACACAGTTCAAGAACTAAGAGAAGAGAAACAAAGTGGAGTACTGAAAGACACACTGATGCTTCATTAAGGATGATCGATTTCTGCAAACCTTGTTGAATGCAATAAATGCCACTGTGTGCGCAAAGAAACAGAATGGGAGATCTCGTGCAAAGGTGAAGATGAGAGCCAGCTGCACCGCCCACTGTGGCAGGAAATATATAAGCTTCTCCAACAATGAAAAATCATGCTCATAGCGGAGGTATATGTGATAGAAATATATGTAGTAATTGTGTCTTGGATCAGTACGAGTTAGATGGTAGAGCAGTGCTTCATTAAGAAACTCCCAGCCATACAGGTAGAACGACAGGCCTGTACAGCCAAGGAAGACCGACCCTGACACAAGAACAAATACGACTCTAGCCCTAGTCCAGATGCTTCCTACTGCGCTGAGTATACAGTCGGCATTGCTCATCTCCGCTCCATCGCTCTGAGCTTTCCAGCGTGTAAGCACAGGAGTCTGACCAGATCGGAGGTAGTGAGGATCAAGAATGAGAATGATAGCAAGGGCATACATAACAGGGTATATCCTAAAGGGACTACAAGTCCATACCAAAATGCTGCCTGAAATACTTTGCCTGTTAAAAGGAAAACAAGATGATCAAGACACCGAAAGGAAAGCGAATTAAGGTGGTTCATGTTCATCACAGGACAGGATGAAAAGTCCAGAGCAAGTATATTTGTACTACGTACCTTTCATGATACAGAATATGATCCAAAGTATTGCAGCACAGACAATGGGCTCACAGTTTCCCCGGGTACCAATGGTGAAGGTAAATGGATTTAACAGCCACACCATTACTGAAACAAGGCGCGGGCTTTTAGACACCCCACGCATCTTCAAAATGTCACGGATAAATATCCCAACCAGCAGATCCGCAATATATAATGAGCTAGTCTATCAGGAATGAAGACAAGGTAATCGAAATCTGTAGGGGTTGCGCCGGAGGAGAATATCGATAGGTGGCCCTGCTGTAAGGGATGCCCCGGAGGACACGAGCATTGCAGCGTCGGAGAAGACAAGGTTATCGAAATCTGTGTATCTGACCTCCATATGGGTATTTTGCCATTCACCATGTATGATTAGAACAAAACGGAAAACTGCCGAGAATATTTAGCTAAAAAACGGAAAGTGGTCATCATGATTGTTGTTGCTCAATTTCACACAAAAAGCAGACACATGTTGTCAGAGCCTTCACATAACAATAAGTCTGCACAATACAGCAGTGTAGAGTTGGGAAATAGAAGAGCAGCACAACAGATGCGAAAGGAGATCAGATCAACGTAGGAGAAGGAGAGAAATGAACCACCCTCCTCCTCCTCCTCCTCCTCCTCCTGTGGCTGTGGTTCGGGGAAGAAGAACAAGCATCAATTCTGGATCGCCGATGATGGCCAAAAAGAGCCAGCCACTGCCTCTCCACTTTCTGTTTCGTCAAGCCGCTTGTTTTCATTTTCTTCATTACTCTTTACTAGTCAACAAGAATCGAACCTTTCCCTAGACCATTTATTTTTTTCCCTAAAAAACTGCAGTTAATTGGACCTAAATTTCATTATTCATGTCAACGTAACACTGACACATAACATTGCTCATGCCAATTGGACCTAAATTTTCCTTTTTAATGTAGTACTCCTTTTTTCTCATTTCAAAACAAAAACAGAAAAACTACATTATTTAACAACCATTGAGTAAGATCGTTCTAACATTAAACATAATCCCAATTTATGTCTCAGTATGGTTCTTTCCAAAAAATAAAAATAATGCCTTAGTATGGAGAAAAAAATTGTGCTCAATATTTCATCAAAGTTTGGTTTTACAAACTCACATGCACAAAATCAGTTTTCAACTCAGACAACAAGTATACACTCCTCCAACTTTGTTTTTTCCTCTTGTCATAACAGCCTCAACATGAATCATACAAGATATAAGACACTTTACATCACAAATTGTATCTATGAACCAATCTCTCAACAAGGGAAAAAGGAAAGACGATTGGTGTTAAATTATAGAAGAAAAAACGGAAGAAGAAAATAAAAAATAAAAATGACGAGGGGCCAGAAAGGCCACTGTGGACATATATGCAACGCAAATCCTCGTAAGCAAGGTTCTCATTTTCCTTCTCTGAGCGTCTCCCCAAAACCTGGACTAATCACATTGTGATCTTTCTACTGGATGACTTTCCAACAGATAAGCTTGCTGACTCTGGTTGAGAGTATCATCCATGGCAAGATCCCAACCTGCACATATCATGGCCGCAAGAATGCATCATGCTAGATGGAGGGGAAACGGAGATATTAACAATCATCCAAGAACAATTGAAAACGGAACCTCATCAACCTCTGAATCTCAACTACATGACGGAGAAACAACATATGATATAATGACACACTTCATATCCTTCCCATTTCGACATTTTAAAACGAAAAGATTTTCAACTGTGGAACAATAAGAACAAAGAGGTTTTAATGTACACACCATAACTTTGTCATCGGAAAAAAACCCAGCTTTCCATGATAATACTTTTCCTGCAGGAGTGAACCAGGTTAAGGTTTTATAAAAGATATGAAGAGTAGTCCCTAAGATCAGACCATACGTATTGCAAGAAGGATGCGCAACACAAAATAATATTCAAATTCGCAAATGCAACCCTCCAACTTGGGCAAAACATTGTCATAATTTTTGGTTGCCTTGATTAAAAAAAAACATGTTTCTTTCCTATAAGAAGAGCCACTTATAAGGTTTCACTAACATGATAAGGAAATTGATAAAATACAAGGCAAGGGATCTAACCAAAGGGTTGGACAAGTTCCTTTGAAATAGCAGCCACCGGGGATCCCCAAAACCAAATCGCAAGCACCAAGTAAATCAATATCTGCATCAGATAAGTATTAATAGAAAACACTAAAACGTCCACAGAACAACAAGAGAATTTTGCATAACAGAATTGCACACCTTTATAGGCATCATAGCCTTCATATACGGATCACAGGATGATTTCTTCTCCTTCATCTGCACCTCTTGTAGTAGAAGATATAAACACCTTCAGAGGCTCACATAAGTCAAATAGCTAGCAATTGAAGTCCAACCATACCATAAGAAAAGGCCAAATATGTTTACAACTTCAGATCAGGAAAAGTTCAAAAACTTTTTACCAGCCAAACTCCATTCTCCAACATTAGACACTTCTGATAATTAACCATAAAGGTAGGCCACAGTTCGAAACTAATGGGCTCAGCGGTGCACGATTCACGACTAGGAACCCTTGCAAGCACATATGGCTGAAGAATACAGAAAGTAGAAAAAGGGAGGGCCTAGGAAGTTGGAACCCTTATGCATCACAATGATCTAAGCAAAGAAAACGAATCTTTCACAAGCCATACATGAGCTGCTGCCAATTAACTTTGCTTCCATAGAATGTAGCCTTGCCCACTTTCCCAGAGTAAGTTCATAATTTAATTATTGGATGATATTTCGAAAGGGTTATTTGTGCTCTCAAAAACACATGTGTCAGTACTATGGATCATATTGCCACTAAGAATTAAGAGACATCTTCTGATCCATACTTTCTCCACACCTCTCCATCTTAACTCTTTCTTGTCCGCCCTACCTTTTAATCTCCTGTTTCCCCCAGGTTCTACATCATACCAAATGACAGCTCTATTCTGCACGACACAGGTAAGTCACTCTATGCTACCTCTCTAAAGTACCTGATTTTCTACTTTCTAACAAATCCAATTTTTTGTGATCATAGCCACATAAAAAAGAGCTATGTTTATTCAATCAACATCGAATTTTACTAACCCATTTGTGGTATATCATGAAGAAACAATTCCGTACTTTATGGGCAAAGACAATGCAATATGATGAACCATATTTTGTAAGGTCTCTTACTTTTTGCAAGTTCCTTTTCCTTGGCGGCTGCGATCCTCCTTAATTTTGCAGCTTGTGCAAATGTCGATGGCCTACAGACAAAAAAGGAAACAAGTTGCTATGCAACAATGAATCGAACACTGAACAGAACTGAAGTCGATTTCTTTGACTCAAGGAATTCTAGAAGGAGGCAGCAGTGGGGTGGGGCTGTGCAGAAAACCCCTTGAGGACTGACTTACTGTGAGTATGCACTTGCTTCCTTCAGGAGTTCACTATCTCTGCCCGCAGTTTGAGTTCTGTCTCACTCAAAGTTCCACTCTACATGAAGAATGAGATTGTGTCATGTAACGTAACTAGTGAAAGAATTTAAAGGGGAATCAACAGTTAGAACATTAAGACACAAATAACGGCATACACACAAATAATACAAACACCATAAGTAACACCAAAGGACCGGTCCTGCCTTCCCCTCGTTGCGCCTACAAACTAACTAGAATTGTTTAAACGGTCTAACACCCTAACTCAGCATGCCAATATGACATTAGCCAGAAGCATAATATTGAATTAATTGAATAAAGGAAGATTGTGTACTGAACAGCAGCATTAAGGAAGCACTTCCATCCTTGTTGGCTTGATAACAAAAACAATTTTGGACAGTTCTATACCAACGAAGGAACAAACCTCGCACATCTAGACTTGATCCGCAAAATCCTTCACACATGAGCTTGTCAATAGCAATTACCATAAATGAATTTGAAGTACGCTCGGAACTTTCTAACCACCCATATGTTCAAAATGGGAAAATTAGTTCCAAATTATTCCACCAAGAACAGATGATGCATATTCATCGGGAGCCGGACAACTAAAATGACCTAAACAACACAATGATGAAATTCAAATTAAAAGAAAAAAAAAGGATGGGATGGATTTTGGGAGGGTGGCGACCTTGATGTGGTGTTCGAGGTATCTGGGGAGAAACTGGATGACGAAGACGATGATGAACACGGTGGGAGCTGCCAAACTGTTTCCTTGTTCCACCGAATCTTCCATTTTCGAAGATCGATCCCCAAAAAATTTGACCCTGAAAATCCCCAGAGAAAGAGAAACACAGACAAAGTGGAATGGGATCAACCCAACAGCGGTTGAAGGACCCGCGAGATGAGGCCTGAGGAGGGGGGTGGCAGACGTCGTCTCATCAAAATCGGATCAACTCAACCACGCCGAGAGGGGTGAGGCCGTACGTTTGACGATGCGGGGCATTCTTTCCATCTCATGGGCCCGAGGCCCACAAGGAGGCTTGAAAAAAGCGTATCGGGCTTTGAGGCCCATAAGAAGGCTTTAAAATAAGTGTATCGGGCTTCGAGGCCCATCCACTGATACAGCCCACACACTGGCACCCTGGCACTACTGCAATCGCACGCCTTTTTACACGCATGCGCTTCGTTTGGTCGATCGACGGTCGACTAGCCAGAGAGAAAATCAACATCATTGGTCTGTTCTCTATTCTCATAGCTCTTTTACGGTTTCTCGGGTCAGAGTCAATCATCATGTACGGTGCTTACGGGCCAAGAGGAGGGTATGTATGCTAATCTCTATTTCGATTTCTGCGATTTCCCAATCATTGTATGGATAATTTCGGATGTACTTTTCCGTGCGTGTGTGGTTTTCCATCTGAAAGACGAAATTTTTGTACTATTATGTTTGTGCAGTGCAGTTTTTGTGTTATAGGGATTTAGATGACACAATAACAAACTGCTTTGGAATCCAATCCGTCTACGGCACGAAATTGGGCCAAATTATTCTCTACAAATCTTCTTGTTTTGTGGGTATCGACCGCCAAATTACGTTTCTGCGCTAACCTTTTAGGGTTTTAGGGTTCAGATGCTGATCTGTTCCTCAGAATACTCTATTAAGTAATTTGTCAAGTTAATTGCTACATGAGTTTTACGGTACGTTGCTTTACTGTCACTATGTTTTGGGTTCCTCATCTATAATATTGTCAATTTCTTCCCATTGAATCATTACGGAGAATTTCTTGTATGATAGATTTTGTCCATTGAAAAATCTTTGAGTCTGTGGGGCGGTGTATGTCTTGTATCGTGGCTTGTGATGACAATTGGATCTTATGTTAGGTTTTCCTTGGCTAAAATCTTGCTCAACATGGATTACCAGTTTCCACCCAATATATTATACACTGTTTCATTGTGTCTGCATCATGTTTATGACTGATGTCCTTCTAGTGCTTTTGTATGCTTTACTTGGTGACTGATCTGTAGCTAAAATTCGTTTCGGGACTTTTAGGAAGAGGGTTGGATTAACTGTTACCCGTGCTGTTTAGAGAGCCGGTTCTTTTAATTTTTTGGGTACTTACGAATTAAGATGTGCCATATCAGCAATAGAAACCGTGGGCTGGGTCTGGTTATATTAACGGGTTAAGTGGGGGATTCTTTTTTCTTGTGGGTATCAAAAAGGGCGATCTTGGGAACCGGGGGGGTTGAGGACGGGTACGAGGTGGGATCAAAGAGAGGAAGAATGACGGAATCAAATCCCTACTTCGCAGTGAACAGCGGAGCAAGCGGGTTCCAGCCTTATGCTTACTATGGAAGCAGCTTTCGGTCATCTGGATTCCCGGTCGTCCGTCTGAGGGGACTCCCTTTCAACTGCACTGACATGGACATCCTGAAGTTCTTTGTTGGTTTCGATATTGTTGATGTGCTTCTGGTCAATAGAAGTGGTCGCTTTTCAGGAGATGCCTTCGTGGTCTTTGCTTCAACCGTGCAGGCTGACTTGGCTCTTCAAAGAAATAGACAGAGTATGGGTCCACGATATGTGGAAGTTTTCAGGTGCGGGAAGGAAGAATACTACCATGCTGTCGCTGCAGAAGTGAACTATGAAGGAGCTTATGACTATGAGTATCGTGGCAGCCCTCCTCCTTCAGGCCGTCCAAGGAAGGACAAGGACCAACTGGAGTACACTGAGATACTCAAGCTACGTGGTCTCCCATACTCGGTGACGAAGCCAGATATCATTAAGTTCTTTGGAGACTTCTATCTTGTAGAAGACAAGATACACATTGCACGCCGTCCAGATGGGAAATTCACAGGCGAGGCTTATGCAGAGTTTACTTCTGCTGATGAGGCTAAGAGGGCGATGTGCAAAGATAAGATGACTGTCGGTAGGCGATATATAGAGCTGTTCCCAGCGACACCAGAGGAAGTTAGACGTGCAGAGACAAGAGGCAGGCATTAATGTGGTTTCCTGGATGATTTCTCATTGCTCCGTGGCTTTTAATTTGTGTAGCTCATATTCAGAATTCTGGGATTTCATATGTTAAATAAGAGTGGAGGACATTTCTTTTTGGATCTTCCTAGTTTACAAACTGAGTTCTATCAACGCTGCACAGGTCTTGCAAATTAGCTTAACTGTTCATCGTTGTTGAGATTCAGTTGAGCTGTTTTGATGATTATTCATTGACTTGCAGTAAGCTCTTCGCTTGTTTTCCGGGTTTATTTTTAGCTTTCGTGAATGGCTGTCAACTGCAAGTTTTCAGTACATAAGGTGGTGGATGGGTTGCTGCAGAACTTTTTGTGGGTGGTGCGCTTTCGTGAATGGCTGTCAACTGCAAGTTTTCAGTACATAAGGTGGTGGATGGGTTGCTGCAGAACTTTTTGTGTGTGCACCACCCCATGATATCACAATGACCACGATGTATTTTGCAGAGTATATATCCGGATGAACAGGAGGGGGCGTAGGATGAACAGAGAGTATATATCCGGATGGCTGTCAACATCGATGTGTATTTGTCATTCCAATTTGCTAGGGGAAGTTCTACTGATCCCTTCAATGAAGGGCTACATCCATAGATCATTTGATCCTGTATTCCTGTTGAATACAGCCGGGTCGTGTTCAAGACTTTTCATTTTTATCATCATATATATTCACACAGGTCGCCATGTTCGGTTCTAGATCCTTAAGATTCCTATATACTCCATATGAAAAGAAATTGTAAGAGTTGGGAATTGGTAACCAATAAGAGACAAGTTGTATCGGTGTTTATTTCGTATACGGCTTGTAAGATAAATTTCTTATATACAGGCTTGATTCTGTTTCATCGATGCTTATTTTGGACATGGCTTGCCAAATAACCACAATCTATAGACCGGCATAAAAGAGGTTGTACCGTATGAGTCTATGAGCCGATCAGCCGATCAGCCGATCAAGATCAATTTTGCAGATTCACTGTCTAAAAAGTTCAGACTCAAAAGATAAAAGTCCCAAGCACTAATGTTGTCCTTCAGTAGCCCAAGTTCTGGACTCTAAGCTGAAGACTTATGTTTTGTTTGGTTTGATGGAATGGGCAATTAGGCCAGAATGGAAAAAAATATGTTTGTGTTGCCACTTTAACAGAATACATCATTACTTAAGCAATCACATTACGTTTCTTAGTTTCATTTCTTACCATAAGGTAAGGATTGGACGATTCCAAGCGAAAAAGAAATTAACCCTTTTTACTTTCTATTTATAATTTTTTCAACAAATAATTCAAACATACAAAAATTCAAATATATTCATAAAAATATATAATTTTTCTATTTTTTCATACAAAATTATCAAAATATCTCTATTTTATATCATATCAATCTACTCCATCATTAATTTTTTTTTGTTCATTTTTTAAATTCAACGCACATATAAATTATCAAGTCAATTTATCATAATTTCAAGGAACAGGAGGAATATTAGGTTTACGCCAAGTAGGTAGATTCTTTTCTCGGAAGAGCCAAGTAGGTAGATTAAAGCATTGAGTACTCTCCGTGCATGTGATCGTGATAGTGATCGTGATCTTTTTAATCCTCATCCAATAAATACCTTCGGTAAAAACGGGATCTACTAAGATTTTTTAACGTTATTGCAATCTCGTAAATTCTATCCAATGAAATTAGAATGAAAATAGATTTTATCAAAAAAAAAAAAAAGATATTGAAAAAATCAGTTTTCATGGGTGATTTTTTAATAAGAATCAATTTTAATTGGATCAATGTATTATTGATGGCAATCCATGTTATGTTCAAGTCTACAGAGTGTTGAATAACAGGTGAATTATATTTTTTTCACAGTAAGCTTTTCATACTTTTTTTTTTTTTTTGAAAAGATTGAAGTTTCCATAATTGATAATTTGAAAAAATCCAGCTTAGCTCACAATACTCATGGAAAGTTTACTAGATATCTTATCATTATTTATGGAAATAACTAAGTTACTAAAATCTATCTAAATCTTGTTTTATCCCATATCTTTTTATTTCATCAATTTACCTCAGCGCAATCCAAGCCACTCATCACCCTCATCCAATGACCCACATTCCACCACATCATCATCAAAACCCTACTCGTTTTTTTCTATAAATAATTATGAAATTAATTTACGAAGAAACCACGACAAAATCAAAATTTCCTCACAGCACAATCTCTCTTCGCTCTTAGGTCATCATCATGACCGAACCCCAAGAAGACCCTTTCCTCGCGGCCCCAGACTCCACCGCCAACGACACCTATGCTTTAGACGTAGTGAAAACAATGACGACGTCATCAGCATTACCTTACCAGGATGATCATGTTCATGTTGAGGTGCCATCGACGTCACAGGCGTTGGTGGGAGCGGCGAAGAGGAAGAGGGGAAGGCCTAAGAAGTATAACTCGCCCGAGGAGCTCCAGGCAGCGAAGAAAGCGTACTATAAGAATAATGCCAAGAAGGAGAAAACTACGGAGTATAGTAGTAATAATGTGGATGAGAATGGGAAGAAGAAGAAGAGAGGAAGGCCCAAGAAAAGTAACGGGGAGGCTGAACTGGCTGCGATGAGGGCTGCGTTAGGGAGGAGTAATACTGGCTGCGGTGAGGGCTGCGGTGTCATTGATATCACAGATGGAGAGGTATGTGTTACCAATTTCTTGAATTCCTAGACTGCAATGTTCTCGACAAAATTTGCTGGTTTTGACCAATTGTGCCCAAAATTCGCAATTGATTTAGATGTGGACGTAGATTAAATGATTAGTACATAGAGTTATTGAATTAATAATTTGTCGTTGTTTGAAGTTGGTTCAATTCTGTTGGATGAACCTTTTTCTTGACCATGTTTGTCAAAATTACGTATGTGCAGGACATAGTTCAGAAGCTTGCATTTCCTCAAGGAGCTGGGAGCGTACTGAATGTTGTATCTGCTGTTGGATTTGTCAGAGCTGCGTCTCTCCGAACATCTGAAGACCCATCTGGTCAGAGCATCGAGTATCAGGTGATTCATATGCGCAAATTTCTTTGTATTTCAGGAGAGTATTCATTATATATCTTTTGCTGATTCGTATGTATTCTAGTGAATATTCTGCAGTATTGGAACTGTTTATTAAACTGGAAAGTAATCGAGAGATGCTTAATTAACATAGATCGAATGAATGTTAACAGTTCAAGAAATTTCCTTTGTTGTAAGGTGATATACTTGTCTGGTTAATGTCACCGCGCTGACATTGTTCTTGATTTGTTTCCCTATTTAGGGCCATTTTGAGGTTATGTCACTCTCGGGGGCTTACGCTTGGACTGAGTATAGAGAAAAGGTGGGTGCGCTGAGTACAATCCTGCGCTCTCCAGAAGGACAATTCCTTGGGGGAGGTGTCAGTAGATACCTAGTCGCTGCAGGACCTGTTCAGGTAATGTTCTCAACAACTTGAATGATTTGCTTGAAAAATCGATCCATGAGCATGCCCTTTGACAACTCCTAATTGTCCTTACTTAGCTTAGAGTTTAGACACCAGCTGTATCAGAGTTCATGCTCTTGAAAGCGATAATGATCCGGTGATAACAGTCACTCTTCTGTTTTTCTCTGCTATGATTATAACTGCATCTCCTGGTATCTAATCGGTTTCGTTTAATTCCAGGTTCAAGTGAGTACCTGTCAGTGGAAACCACCCAGGAAAGCCATTGCCGCTTCAGGCACCAGAGGCGCTGCTTATGTTTGCAACGGCCCTACTCCTGCTCTCATGCATTGTGATGTTTACAGACCAGTCATCGAAACGTCACAAGGATATATGTTTACAAGAACAGATAATCATCAGAATAACGGGACTGCAAGCGCACCCCACATGGTTTCCCAAGCAGTTGCTCATCAACATAGCAACGGTGACTACATAACTTCCCAAGCCGACGCTCAACAAAATAGTGCAAGCACAAATACATTCAGTACTTACATGGCTTCCCAATCCGATAATCATCAGAATATCGCGGCTCCAGCTTCCCAATCCGATAATCATCAGAATGTCGCGGCTCCAGAGGGTACTAATGACATGGTTCCCAAAGCAGGTGAAGTAGTCGATCCTTTAATGGCTTCTCAAGCCACAGATTTGCTGCCCTCGCAGTTTAGTTGTTGGAGGGATTTTGTTTGTGATTGTATAGGTGTGAATCCCTCCTCGACTCAGTCGGTCGCGTGCAATGCACAGGCACGACATTGCCAAGAACTTAACAAGCTGAATAAACTTTTTTGATCATTTATAGGTCAAGCTGAAGACGGGGCACCTCGATCGTCTCTGTCTATGGAGATTATGATAAGCCGAGGTTAGATCAAGTTTCACCGTAAATATATTGGGAGGCACTCTTTGCTGTTGGTTTTGGTGGCCCTGCTTCGTATTTTTTTCGAACTGACTTCAGATGCATTGATGTATAGATTAAAGCTTTTGTTCAGATGTTGCCGCCAGTTTTGATAGTCGTTGTTAATTAGTCATTTCGTGTTATGAGTTTATGCCAACTGTTAAATTCTGTAAAGTGTTGTTCTGTTCTTATGTCTTAATTATTCGGCTTTCATATTGTTGACGCGATCTACCATCAGAGCGATTGCTGTAACTGGTTTGAGTGCTATTATCGTAAGTATTCCTCGTCCTCATCCAAAGTTTTAGCAATTGTTCCAGTGATGACTTGCAAGTCTAAATTGCAGCGTACAGATACATGACCACAGTTATCAGGTGTTTTGAACTTATTCGTCGCGAGTCCAGATGCAGGAAGGTTGCGCCACTGTGGATCACAGATCTTGTTACACAATACGAGGTACAAGAATTCAACTCATAATGCATTTAACTACTCACGGTATCATAAAAAATTCAATATTATATTATTATTTTTTTGTAATGTTCAACACAAATTTTGATCGTTATTCGTTAATTAACGCTGTAAATTTAACAACACAACTTAGAGTGTTTCATGATAATTTTATATACAAAATGATGTTTGATCGTTTTAGTATGCAAATCAAAATTTATATCAACATACTAAAAGTCAAATAATTGCACTCTTTATGAGACTAATGGAATATTAAAACTTTATGATTAAACCTTTAATCAACATACTAAATTTTTTTATGATACCGTGAGTAGTTAAATGCATTATGAGTTGAATTCTTGTACCTCGTATTGTGTAACAAGATCTGTGATCCACAGTGGCGCAACCTTCCTGCATCTGGACTCGCGTGTGACAGAATTGATTGAGTGATCTGGTTTTGTGGGGTGCAGGAGAGGGGGGTACTTGTTGAAGGAATTTCCCTAACTGGTTTCATGTCCTGATCATTCCAAGCTGCTGGAGGTTGGATGTGGCAACGGCAGCACTGTTCTCCCTATTCTTTGGTAACAACGAATGTGGAATTAACATTAATTTCTTTTCCTTGTGATGTCTGAAGATTGCTTGTTTAGTGATCCTTTTAGTTGTTTTATATATTGTGCTTATGAATTTAGATATATTTGCTGTGATTTTGGTGGATCACATTGTTGATCGGACTAGTGCACCAAGTGCATGAAGCAATAGTCCAACCATGGGATGGACCATTGTATCATTAAAAACCCTAGATTTCCTTGTTGATGTCGGTGATGATAAATTGCATCTAATCATTTGTTTGTTTCTTTGACAGTGGCAAGCCAAAGGTCAAGGTTTATGCATGCGATTGTAGTACCAAGGCCCTAGAGAGAACAAAGAGAACATAGAAGCTGCTGAGTTAGACGGGATTGCTGATCGTTTTGTCACATTTTCTTGTGATTTCGCCACAGCTGGGTTTCCCAAGTGGCTGGTTTGTGATCCTTGTAAAGGAGCAGCTTTAGAAAAATCGGTTCTCCGCTGCGCAGGTTGGGAGATGAGGTTATATTCCTAATATTGCATCTTCTGGCCAGATTTTTGTCCCCCGTAGTTAGGGGTGGTAATGAGCCGAGCTTGAGCAAACAAGGGTTGTTCAGGCTCGGCTCGTTTATTTTTTACCTTGCTCAAGCTCGGCTCGTGTTCGTCCATAAACGAGCCAAGCACAGTTTGGTTTGTTTAGTTAAAAGTTCGGCTCATTCAGTTCATTTAAAAGCTTGTTCGTTAAGTGACTCATTAGCTTCGTTTAGGGTTCGGTTAGTTTGAATTCATCTCGATTGAAATTTTTTAAATTATTTTAATATATAATACTCCCTCCGTCCCACAATAGATGCAACATATACGTATTTGTATTATTTTATACGCATGAATTCAAACCTCGTTTTCATATCAAATCACATCTGATCGTCCCGCAACATGTATTAGGTTGTATAAATTTACGAAAAAAACTATGTTTGATCGTCCTTGTATGTGTATCAAAGTTTATATCGACATGTGTGCTGTGTCAAAGTGATGCATCTATTGTAAGACGGAAAGAGTAGTTTTTTTTAAATATGACATTTTTTTAATACACAAATACAAATAGAACTTATTTTACATACAATTCGAGCTCTTAACGAGCCCTTATCGAATTGAGTTCTCCTCGAGTTCTTATCGAGTTAATCAAACCGAGCTTGAGCACGAGCCGAGATGAGCAAGACTTTGCTCATGTTTATTCGTTTATTTAAACGAGCTTAATATTTTATTCATGTTCAGTTCATTTAATAATTGAACGAGTTTGAGCAAGTTTTTGATGAGCCAAGCTCGAGCTTGCCGAGCTAATTTGCAGCCATACCCATGGTCCTATTAAGAAGTTTTTGTATTGAGACATTGTTTGCTCCAATTGGTAAAGGGAATGAAGGAACAGACGAGTCTGATGGGACTAGGCGATGTGTTGGTGGGTTTGATTTCATCATCTTGGTATGTGCTTCCATCCAAGTTTTGGTTTAGAGCAACTGATCCTGTTGTACTTAATCGGCTATAAGTTTGCTGGTGTATCCTTGTCCATCGTTAGGAATTTG